>KK117689.1:437377-496675 GCA_000611955.2 Stegodyphus mimosarum
CTAGACTAAATATTTGCATAAAGGGCAAACATTCCAAATCTTAACAAAAATCAATATTTATGTCTTTATTGAATGGAGATAAATATACAGCAACTAAATATATTCTTTAAATTGTAATAGTTAATTAATCTATTTCTGTTCTTAAATAAGCTCCTCTAACAGCACTAATGCGCTGTTATACTAGAATCCCGTCAGAGTAGAATTACGAGCTCCATAACTTGCAAATGACGTTACATAAGATAGGCTTTGTATATTTGATTATGGAAAGTACGCGAGGGCCATCTGCCTAAGAGGAGTGATGTTCTCATTGGAGACTTTCTAAGGAAAACTAACTCGTGTTCACGTTACAGTTAGGGAAACCACAAAAACGCCATGGAGCCAGCCCGTTCGCCGGAATCAGAACCAGATCAAACTGTCAGGATTCTGATATTTCACCGTTCGACAGTGGTGGGCCTTACTGGGAGAGGCATAATTAACTTAAGATGTTATACCGTTAAAGTTTTATTAAATAACGACCTTCGTACTTAAACTGTTTTTGGTAGCTATATGTTGGACGGTAGAAAACTTAACGATTTAGCATATATTTAGTGATTTCCTAGTTTAATATATGCATATTATTTAAGAATATGTAGATTAGTTTAGTTTACTTAATTATACCAAAGAATGAAAGAGCTATTTGCCTGAGGAGGGGAATGTCTTCGTAGAGGACTTTCTAAGGGAAACTCGCTCGTATACATGTTACACATGGGGAAAGTCACGAAAATGCCCATGCAGCCAGTCCGATCTCGTGGAATCGAACGAAGGTCGGATTTACTAGTGTTCAGCAACTTTACCGCTCGGTCACTGGTGGCCGCTAAGAATATGTAGAATGAAGGCAAAACATTTACGAGTATTATTCTGATATTTGTGATTACTGATTTTAAAGCAACGTCTGGACGTCTGAAACAGTGTATTGGAATTAACCCCTGATGGTTAATTCCACTTACGTTCATCTAAAAGAAAAGGAAAAAAATAATTTTTAGACAATTTGATTATGATACAATTCAATATTTTATTTTTTAAAATTAGTTAAAGCAACATTGGGGAAAAGAGTTGAGAAAGAAGCCGAACATTAGAGCTTCAAGCAAGAAGCTGTATCATGTTAAAATTCCGTAAATGAGTATAAAAATATGTACATTTTGGATCTTAGTAAATTTGCGATCAGATAGTCACATGCTCATTGTTATGATCCCTGCTGTCTGGTATTTTGAATACTGTTTTTAGAAATATTGAAGTCTCTAGTGCACATTTAACTTGATTAAATAAACATGAACTTTCGTCATATAATATATAAATTTTTTAAACTCTCTATCTTGAAATTGTCTCTGGACTGCAGTTTTTTTCCAAATGTATTTGATTCATCTTTCGGAACTCCTTCTTACAGCATATTCTTAATTGCAAGAATATGTAAAATTTATCTTCAACTACCTTATAAATATTTTTCATTCCTCTCACATTGAAAATATTTTGTAGAGCTCTTCAGTATGAGAGCATATTTCATGTAAATGATTTCATAAATTCATGTAGAAACTCCGGCCTCTCATTTAATGCAGATTTAGAACAATAAATTAAATGTCTAGTTAAGCGTTGAAGCTTAACTAGACATTTACGTTATTACATTTCCAGCAGCCTACATTTTATGGTTGAATCCTATGTGACGGCCAGCCGAATATTTTATGTTTAAAAAGAATTCTTTTCATAAACATTCAGTGCACCTGACATTTTCTTTTGAAGCGAGAGCTTTTTGTAGGTGAAACTTAGTTGTTACAAGCTGACTAAAGCACTTTTTCTGTAAGTTGTAATTGATGCGACACAGAACTGCTTAAAATTATGTATTAAACAGGATAATTATTTTTTAATAAAATTTTCAACTAGCCAGAAATAAATTTTAGAACAACAATGAAAATATCTGGAGGATAATGTTAAGTGCTTACAACTTAATAGAGAGGATTTGTATATGAATGAAATTAGATTTCAAATGTTGAATGGAAAGTTAACTAAAATAACTTTAAAGCAAAATTCTTCAGAAATTTAAGTCTTAAATTTAAAAGGCGTGTAAAGGCAAACTTCATTAACAGCGCAGAATACTGAAAGAAATTAATGCGCAAATTTATTGCGATACACTGATTTACCGTGATGATATTTTAATATAAATTCTATTCATATTTAATAATATTCAAAACAACTGTTTTGTTTCTGTTCATTTTGAAAAACAAAAATAAAAAAATGCTTCTATTTTCCCTTCTACTTTCGTTAACTATCATCAGAATAAAGTATAAAAGCGTAAAATTCTTGAGTTAGAGGAAGAGCCTTTGGTAGCTCTCGCTTATCAAGTACTCTTTTTACGCCTTCCAGTTACTTGGTTTAATTATGGATTTTAGCTTCGGGAAGCCGCATTTGCTTCACTAGTACTTAGGATTCGAGAGCTTATTTTGGTGTGTGTTAAACTGTATTTCAGCTTTTAGTTTGACTTGAACATTTGCAGTTACTCTGTTTACGCCTTCTTGTTATTTAGTTGATTTATCTGCTTTAGCTTTTTGCAAACCGTATTTGCTTCGCCAGTACTGAGGATCTGAACCAGTGCTCATTTTGAAATGCTTTAAACTATATTTCACCTTTTAATCTGACTTGAATATTTGTTCTTTATTTCCTGACAGAGATGGGGGTTAATATCTGTATTGTTTCAGTTTTGGCTTAAACATCAGATCTATTTGTTAAAAAATGGATTTTATTTTAAAATCTTAAATTTGATTTGTCTTTATTGTACTTAGCAGTTAAGACGGGACGGTAAGTCATCTACCTGTATTTACAGTTTCAGTAGATGGCATTTTAAATTGTGTAGAATCATACCCACATATATCAGGATACCTAATGTGTATTTCGTAAAATCCCAGTTTTAATTTTGCCTACTAACCTAAAACCAAAATCACCAGAAAATCTTCTTTAAACACAAGTAAGTTTGGCATCGATATTACAGGTTTCAAATTTTGAAAAATTCACGTTTTCTTTTAAAAATTTGTGTCTCTTTGGGAACATAAACTTAAAAGTTGTTGAAGAATTGTCTTCGAACCTAGTGCAACTAAACAGAATCAGAAGAAGAGTGTATAAGATCTTTTATTTAATCAGAAAATTAACAGATGACACAATTTGGTTTACAAGAAGCCAATACTTCTGGCTTAATAGAAATACGTAATAAATAGTAATTTCAAGGTGTGTAGGTTAGCCTAACGGCTCACAGAATACTTTAACGCGCAGGAAGAGCTCTGGTCTAAAGTAACCGTCTAAACAAGCCTAAAGGCAAGAACACATCAACGCCGCTACCACAGGTCGCTTATAACCACACAGCACAACGTGGCCTAGACTAGACAGACACGCTCTGAAAACTAACTTCCGAAACTCTTGCTTAAATAGCATTCTACCTTAATCTGAATAAACTCTCGCTATCTCATTTACATTCTGGCAGGAAAAGCGTGGGTGAAAAGAGAGTAAATAGGAATGGCTTTTCATTTTAAAATGAACTATTAGTTAAAAAGAAATAGATAAACCTCACACCTTTAATTCTGTAAAATGGTACTTTTACCTTGCTGCTTTGAAATTTTATAGGTACCGCTAGGTAGAGGGTTGGGATGTAATGGCCTACTTCTTCTCAAATAATATGTTTGGATGTTTCATATGTAAAGAAACAAATTCCTTGAAGCTACTCAACTAAGACAAGATACTTATCCGTCATTCTTAACTTTTACTGTTATTTAGGCAACATAACTGAATCTTTCACACATTGGCAGCATGAGTGTGTTGAAGCGGCTGGAGAATTTTGATGATAACTACCATCCTCTTGACCATAATGTACTAACAGTTATTGAAATGAAGGGGTTATTCTGTTTGATGGATGCCAAATCATGGGAGTGTTGTTGATAATGAACTGCCAGTCTGTGCTATAAAATCACCTTCTGTGCTGTCACAACTACCCGTCCCGTTTCAATATGTTACTCGCATGTCCATCAAAACATTCATACATGCAATAAGGCATGATGTGTGGGACTAGCGAGTCAGAAATAAATTGCATTATACAGGGTGATTCCAAACTCATGGTACAAGCTTGGAGGGGAGGTGCAGAACAAACCACCGAATAATATTCACATAAAACCTCAGGTCGCAATCCATTTATTTAGTCATAAATACAGGGTGTCTTACTTGAACAAGATGTTTACATGAACTAGGCTACACTGCGCTAAAAATTTAAACACCTTCATGATATGTATTTTTACTAAGGTAACTCAGAAGACTTTAGAGAGGGGCAAACAAGAACAACATGCGCTAAAACAATTATTTTCGCAGACAATAATTTGTGGCAATAATTGCAATTTATCTATCGAAGAATAACTTTGAAAAAAAAAAAAAAAGAAAAAATGGAGCTGAGGCGAAAGCATTACCGATTTATGATTAAGACTGTCGATGATTTTTATATGGGGCTAAATCAAGAAAAATGCCTTCAACGTGTACAGTTACATAGGAAATGAAGCTCCTTCTCATGCCACTGCATTCAGATGGTTGACAGAACTTAGTAGAGGGCGAAATGCTTTCTCGGATGGAAAACATACAGGAAGTCTTTTGTCAGCTATAGTCCCAGGAAATGTGTCGGCCATAAGAAACATATTAATCAATGATAAGCATTGTGGCTACCAAGCGATACAAAAAGAACTTAATATTCGATCTACAGCTATGCATCAAATTATTCATGAAGAACTTCATGTGAAAAAATTAGTTTATCGTTGGGTTCCGCTAGTGTGGCAGAACATTAAATAACGGAGCATGTCAAAATCAGTAAAGAAACCCTAAAGTTATATACTGATGGCGGACACCACATTATTTCTAAAGTTATAACTGGTGTTAAAACTTACGTATCGTTTTCTGACGTTTCAGTACATTAATAATTACAAGGGGAGATGACAGATACAACTAGTTGCTACACTACTGCGTGTCTTCCAGAAATTCTTCAAGCAGTGAATATTAGGGGAATTATGCTTCAACACGACTGCATTTCGCATTGAGCCAGACTGAGAGCGGAATTTCTTGAACAGAAGCAAAGTGATAGAACATAGATCTTATTCTGCTGATATAGCTGTGTGTAACCTCTGGCAATTCTAAAATCTAAAACAATATTTACATGGCCATCGTTTTCATTTCGAAGAAGATATTGATGGAGGTATAGAAAAGACTGATGAAGGTATAAAAACCTGTTTTTCATAGACCTCAAGAAATGGCTTCAGACGTTTATACAAAAGTCCATTGATGTGTGAGGAAACTATGTTTAACACATCTAAGATTTGTTACGTTTAACACTTGTATTATTTAGCTGCATCTAAAAAGTATGAAGGCCATTGTACTTTTATGACTAAAAAAAAGATGCTTCTCTGCTGCGATTTTTTCTTCACAGTCTTGCCTTGTAAATTTCTTTAGTGTATACTTTTTCTATCAGAACCAGCCCAAAGCCTTTTCATTAATACGTAGCTTTGTCGGAATAGAAAAATGCTTTTTTGTGAAGACTTATCGAGCTAGAAAAGGTCTGACCACCTACTCTTTTAATTTCCAGGGTTAGAAAATAGGTATTTTTTGCCTTGAATTTCATACATTGAAATATTCCTTTAGAAATTAATTTTATTTTTGTCTTGCATTAGCTTTTATGAAAAAAAAATTATGATTAATGTAGATATTCTATCCAATATAATGGAAGTTTATACCAGATATCCTCAGCATAAATCAGATTTCTTGCCGTTAAAAGTTAGATGAATTTACGTTGAGAAATAAATTTATGCAGCAGACTAGAAAAAAAAATTACTTACAATGGATGTTACATTTTATATTTGATAATTTCAATTGTGTGGAGCTAATAAATCAGGGTGGTCATGAAGAAACATCTGCACTTCTCGCGTCCGTTCCGGTAAACCGATCGAGATGAGATTTCAAATATAGTTATTCGGAGGTATGCGCTCGAGATTCTATGAATGGCAACACAGATGCGCTCATGGTTACGGTTATACACTCATGTCCATAAATTAATGATAATGCAAAAGCAGGCAAAGGAACAGTTAGAAGCAAAACAAATTTGACTTATTTGTAAAGCTTATTTATTAAACAAAAGGTAAAGATAAAAAAATGTGCTATAAGTTTGATATTATTAAAAAAAATAGCGATTTTTTCTCCCTGGAGCAAATTACAAAAAAACCCTATTTACAAAAAACCAATATTACATGGTTGCTATGATTGTTAATACATTGTATGTCTCCCAGACGATGCAATACAGTCCGTACAACGCCTAGGCATGCTGAGTATCAAATTAGCGATCTGATCTTGGGGGATATTACAACACTCACAAAGCAATGCCCTCCGAAGTTCCGGTAGACATGTAGGAGGAGGTTGACGGGCTGCAACTCGTCGGCCGAGCATGTCCCACACGTGCTCTACTGGATTCGAGTCCGATGAGAGTGCTGGCCTGTCCATACGGGTGATATCCTTCGATTGAAGGCATTCGCTTACGATGTTTGCACGGTGAGGACGGGCGTTGCCATCCATAAACACAAATTGTGCGCCCGTGGCGCCCCGAAACAAACGTACATGTTGTTCCAGAATGACGTGCTGATAGATTTGGCTTGTCATGATTCCAATTTGAACATGCAAGTCAATTCTGGAACCCGGAATAATTCCACCCCAAACGAGCACTCCTGCACCACCGTAACGGTGTCGTTCAATGATGTTTTCTTGGTGGTAACGGGTACCTGGAGCTCTCCACATGAAAGTCCGGCGAGTATTAGACTGCAAGCTAAACCTGGACTCGTCGTAAAACATCACACAAGCCCACTGTTGCGTTGTCCACAATGCATGCTCTCTACTCCAGGCTAACCGCAGGCAACAGTGAGTTGTAGTAAGTGGAACGCATCTGACAGGTCTACGAGCATATAGACCAATCTGCCCTAAGCGTCTGTACACGGTCTGCCTCGAAATTGTCGTACCAGTGGCCGAAGAGAGCGGACGAGACAGGTCTGAGGCTGTGCTCCGCCTGTTTCTTTTGGCAGTAACTGCCAAATACCGGTACTTTTGACGTTGTAATTCTGGGGCGACCTGTGCTGTAACGTCTACTCACATGACCATCATCTTTGAATCGTTGCCAAAGCCTGGAGATGACACTCTGGGCAATTCCGTCTGATACTTCCAGTTGGGTACGCCCCCCATTCCAGACGGCCGATAATTCTACCACGTCAAAAATCATTCAAATGCGTCCTTTGTGTCATAACTATTCGGTTATTTCACCGAAATGCTTATAAAGCGGCTTCGAACTATTTTACTTCTTTGATGTATTCCTTATATATCACTCTCTTACACTCTCGTCATTGTGACGTACCATGTACCATCGGTGTCATCTGGTTACTGCCTGAAATTTGCATATGATTCTTGAAGATATGTGTAGTGATTTTATAGGTGATATATTTATTTTAGAGTTCGATTTCCGCGTGACTCCGAATTATCCTTAATTTATGGACATGGGTGTAGTTACAGAAACTCGAAAATGACAAACGGGAAACCCAAATTTTTCCTGTCGCAAAATGTTCAGCGCATGCGAAAACCCTAATTAGCACTGGAACGGTGCCGATATGTCCAAAAAACCGACATGTTATGCATACATAAAAAAAGAATTCTGAAAACCGGCCAACGAAGCACAATCTGGGAGCACGCAGAAAATTTGCATATAACAGGGGCAAGATACCAATCACAGAATACCGATCGCCAGATATTCAACGTAAAAACCAATAAAATACCAGGCGGATGATCGAAGTCGTCATTCGGGAACTCGCAAATGGCAACGAAATTACTCTTCCTGGGAAATTTCGTGGTGAATTGATACAACTGTATTATCAAAATGGGATGAACGCTACTTGCGTAGGCGGAATGCTCTCAAAGACATCATTTGGATGCAAGATAATGCACCTCCGCATATAGCGAGGTTTATTAAATGGTCCTGAAACAGCATTTTGTTGATCGCATCGTCTCACGCCATTATCCTGCTCCGTGGCCTCCACGATCCCCCGATCTGACGCCTGTGGATTTCTGGTTTTGGTTGTATCTCAAATCCACAGTTTACCTGTGCAATTCGCAAACTTTATCGGATTTAAAGGTATCGACGGCGTGAGATTGCAAACATCCCTCACGCCCTGTTGCGTTCAGCGGTACTGTCCACCGTCTCCCGATGCAATGCGTACTTGCCTGTGATGGCATCCATGTGAAAATTGTTTAATCTAAATAGGGGTAGTCTTTCGTCTGATATATGGTGTCATTAGTGATCGGTGTTTTGTCTCTGTCATATGCAAATTTTCTGTATGCTCCCAGATCGTGTTTCGTTGGCCGGTTTCAGAACTCCTTTTTGGGTATGCATAACACGCGAGTTTTTGAACATATCGTTACCGTTCCAACGCTATTTAGGGTTTTCGCATGCGCTGAACATTTTGCGATCGGAAAAAGTTGGCGTTGCCTTTCGACATTTTCGAGTTTCTGCAACTATAACCGCAACCGTGAGCTCCCCTGTGTTGCCATTCACAGAATCTCGAGCGCATACCTCCGAATAACTATATTTACAATCTCATCTCGATTGGTTTACCAGAACGGACGCTAAAAGGGCAGATGTTGGCAAAGTTTCTTTACGACCACCTGTATTCTGTCTTTCTTTTTTGTAATCATGTTTGAGTTAGCATGTCCTTGCATTTGTTTTAAGTTTGTCATTTGAATTTATTATACATATTTTTTAATTATTTATATATATTCTTTTACACAGAGAATTCTGCCTTTACATACTAATGTTATTATTTTGTTTCTACTATTCTAGCCTTTAAACAATAGTTATTTTATGTAGGAAAATTCACGCATATTCTTGTACTGCAGTCAGAAAGTTTTTTTTTTTAGGTATCCAGTGTCGTTTATGTTCAGATGATCTTTTTAATATTTTAATGAGAGACCTAGATGGTGCATGGTTTATACGAAAATCTAGTAGCAATTAAATGCTTATTCAGGCAGTTGTGTGTTATATTATATTTTACTTGATATTAGAGAGGAGTCGACTATATTCCAAAACTCTCTTCCCGTCATAAATGTAATTATCAGTGCATACATTGCTGCAACAATGCACACGTTGAAAACTGCAGACGCAATATAAATTATGATTCTCATTAATGTATTATGCGATATGCTGGTTCACATTCGTTCTTTAGTGGAGTACCTTCAGGTTTTCGAAATTTTTACTATCTCACCAAACGGGTTAACAAATCTTCTGTTTTCTGAGATGAAGTTAACGTTAAGATTTATGGTCGCTTTGTCATCAAGGCGTAAAGTACTTATTACTAGGTTTTGCATTACTATGGTTTACTACTATTTTAACTTGTGAAATTCATTCAGATTATAACCGCTTCACAAATTATGTAAGCTACCTAGAACACCTTGCTCTTTATCAAACGGATATTTCATATACAGTGTATTAAGAATTCATAATATAATCTTTCAAGATATACTGCTGTTTCCTTTGTTTGATTTTCAGTAACATTCAACATTCAAATAAAATACGGATAGGCAATTTCTTCTAAAAAGTATTCTAACTTCAAGGGGGATAAAAAATTAGTATTTTATTCCCTGATTTCCCCTTTTCTCCCCTAAGAAATTGCAAGTTTTCTTTTAATTAGCGCACAATTAGTAAACATTGGGAGGGGGGAATAAGTAAAGAATGAAACCAAAAGCTAAAGTTATAATAGCTGTTACCCGTTAATAAGTAGAAGCTTAAAGATCTCATAACTACAAGTATGAACATCTTTAAGACATGAAGAACGAGACTTGTTAAAGATATACTAAGAAGACGGTGAATAAGCTATGATAACCGCTTAATAGTTATTCTAATTGCTCTAGTTGTATAAGGATAAAAAATGGTAACTTCCTGTTAGTTTCAAGGTAATATATATGTCTCATGAAAAGTTTTAGTCTCAGTCTAGGTTATTTCAAGTTTTAATTGCTCCATACTTTGGCTGATGTGACTAGGACTCCACGAAACAAGTTAATGTCCACTGAGCTACTCAATTTGCAGTGTTATCTAATATCAAAAAGAGTTATTTTCATAAACTGCCATTCGTATTTTCTAATAATTTGCTAACGATTCTGCTCAGCTTATCTTAGCTTCTTAGCTAACAGATGATACATAACACCTCCACGAATCTCTGCGTCTTTATCATCTAATTTTCACGTTTTTACTTTAGCTTTCTTCTAAGTAAAAAGCTAAACGCTGCAGGGTATATCTAAAGAATTCTTCAAAGGTTATTTGCTGACAGCGAGTCCTTTTGTATTTCTTTATCCACCATGGCTGTAGGTACTTTGGAAGACTTGTCCATGACTTCAGAATTCAGCTGTATAATAACTTTTGTAACACTTTTCCCTGCATCACAATATCAGTACTGTTAACTGTTCCTAATCACAGTTAAGGATGAAAATAGCGATTAGGCTTCTTTGTCAAGAAAAATGAAACGCACATATAAATTGCACCACCTGGCACTTGAAAGGAAAAGTGGGAAATGGTTACAGTTTTGATGCTCCATTCTCAACTATATATGATCTGTATGAAAAAAGTAATGGCTTTACCTATTATGTGAAACATTACTGTGCGCTAGTGAAACGATGAGTCCTATGCATCATTAATAATAATCACTATCATAAGTTAATCTTCAGTTTGTTTTCCATTCGAAATTGCTTGATATCTTCCTTACAAAGGATGGCTGTTCATTTAAATCACCAAGAAGAATGAGAGATTCAGGCATTTAATAGATAATGTTAATCTATATTAAAGGATCGTAAATTTCGTTCATTGGCAAATACAAGCTATAAACCTCACTCAAAACCCTTTCATCATCCTGTATTACCACTGTTTCGAGATACATCCTTCAAGAAAAAACGGAGGATTGGTAGTCATTTGATATGGACATCAGCACACTTTCAGAATCACTTCACGGCCCCCAATAACAAAAATTCCCTTGAATGTAAAATACCTCAGAATTTCTAACAATATATCTGTTTCAATAATGATCCCGATAAATATTTCACATTTTCATAATTATTTATTTCATCAGTTATTTACAGTTTACTTATATGTATTCTATGCTGTTTCACTGAAACACGTGTGAATAAAGTAGGTTTAATTTTGCAACACAGACCTAACTCCTTCTTACTGATGATCATACCTCATTCCACGTTAAATAGTATTTCCATTAAATACGGCTTGCAACACGTATTCCAAATTGGGCATTTTCACTTTCTATTTAGCTCCCTTTCTTTTTTACCAATATAGAGGAGGAAAAGTTTTGCTTTGCATTTTCATTTATACATGGTTTCAGTTTTTTTGTTTCGATGCTATGCTTCTATTTTCTACATATACTGTTTAAAATAAATGATAATACTTTCTTTTCTTTTAATTGCGGCAAAATTTTATTCCTCTGAATTCCAATTTTTAATTTGAAAATTTTCAACATTGTCATTTCTACTTTTATTTACTGCTTACAGAAAAGTATAAAATAACCAATTATCTACTACTGTCTTAATGTAAGCATAGCTAAAGTTCAATATATTTTCATATTTCGCCTACACAGAGTTGAATTTACCTGTCACATAAAGTATAATCAATGAGATTTTCAGCTGCCTTGAATGAAAAGAAATACAAAAGTAATAATTTTTTCTGCTCTTTTTGAATTATAGCGAAACACTCGAGAGCTATCTAATACGAGCGAATGTTTTTCGTGGAAGACTGACTTGAATTCTCATTACACACGGAAAAAACAATGAAAGCTTCCGTGGAGCCAACTCGTTCTGTGTGATTTGAAACGATTTCAACTACCAGGGCTCTGCAGGCATTTGACAGTCGATTCATCTTTACTTTTATTGAAATAACTGCTTCAGATGCATCACGGTTTTTATTTTTTTTTCAAGTGAACAGTTAAATATTATGCCTCATTCTGTTATAATTTAATCGTTTTTATCAAATCAACATTTTACTTTATATATAGAAGCGGTCCAGATAGGAAAGTCGTGATTCTGATGGCCGTCCTGAAGGGCCCAAGTACGAATCTCAGAGAAGGCATGGATATAAATTGTCTAGACGATGGAGGCCGCATATGAGGCGCCTCCATACCAAAATTACCGACGCTTCAGGGTTTAGTAGCAGCCATAGCCTAAAATGTCTAGTGCCCGCCATAAGGAAAAAATATTTTTAGAAAGCCGTAAAGAAAGGTAAGTTAATGTAGTAATATGTATCAGTTTCCAAAATTATGATATTATATCTATATGTAACACTTTCTCAAACAGAAATAAATAGTTTTTAAACTACGTTAACGAATAAAGAATCAAAACGATCGGATTCTCGAGTAGCTTATAAGATTCAAAAGTCTATTAGTAAAACTATTAAAATGCTTAACAAAATTTAAGTGTCTAACATATAGCAATGTGGGAAATAGACCATTTGCCGTGCATTAGACTACCTATCGCGAAAAATGTCAGGTCAAGCGTATAATATTCCAAAACAACTGCTAGAGGGTTTTTCATCGACTTCTGAATATATATATATATGTATATTTAAAGGAGCTATGTAAACTAGAAAATTTACACTCACGTAGAGAGGGATGATCATAATGTTTGTGAAAGCCCGTATATTCCAATTTTGTATACGTATTCAATTATTTTGAAATTTTTACCCATAAAAATCGGAAAAAATAAACATATTTCAATGTTAGGTATTTGGTGGTTACCCATTATTCACCGATACGCTGCAGGAAAACCAACGTTGATGGTTTTCTGGTGATGAAGTTTGGTTTCTTGGTTTACATCAGATATCATTCGGCATGTTGTTGCCTATTGCCTACCTTTAAATTCATATGTTGGTTTTATGAGTTATAACAGTGTTGCAACCTTATCTCTTGTAACAGGCACTTTAGAAATAAGAACTATCAATAATAAGAGATTTTAAAGTACGTTATTACATTTCATTCTTTTTTTCTTGAAATAATTAACTGAAAGCTTATAACTGTTACATTTAGAGAACTATAACTAAATCGGAACGAGCTGATGACGAATGTTTGCTTTCTACTTACGTTATCAAGTCGCCGCATGCGCCTTTCTACTTAAAATTGTTAGCTCTTGTTTCTAATCAAGGAAACGATCGGGGAACCTCTTTAACTTATATGTGTTTTATTTTCTAACAATCAAATTCTAACAGAAAGAAACACATCCGAAGCTAAGAAAGTTAAGAAAAAACATCATCTAGCTCCTTAGAAAGACCTACTGAACTAATTTTTAAATATTGGCAGTACACGTTTAGTGCTAGTTGAATTTTTCTCGCTCTCTCTTTTTTTTAATGGTAGGGGGCTTTATTTAATAGCCAATCAACCTTGCGCCACTACAAGGGACGGAAGTGGTGGCCATTTTATTATGAAAGCACCTAATAGATGGCCACCGTTGCCTCCTATGAAGGGACGGACAATTACAACCATGCCTTCTGCGGGATTCGAACTCAAGTCCATCGCTATGGCCGTCAGGGTCTCTAACCTCTATACCGGGTGGGCAGCGTTTGTTGAATATTTATTCTAATAAACTTAAGTTCTTTTTCTATGATATGATTAATACTTTTTTCCATCTTTACGTGCAAGTGTGTATGTGTAGTGGATAATTTTTATGCAAAGTGAACTCACCTACAATAGACAAGGCAACAAAATATTCTTCTAGAACAGTCAACAACTGCAGACTACATACATAACGCAACTAGTACTAATAAATAAAATTAATTAATTAACCTTAGTTTCGGTCGGTATAGTTGATTATAGCAAAGCACGAGAAGGCTATCTATCTTAAAAATAGCGATGTCTTCTTGAAGGACTTTCTATAATCAAGTTTAAAAATCCTTTTAAACAAAGTTCTGCGACTATTACTAACAGTAGAATTAGCCGTAATGACAGTAGAATGCTAATAGTTATTGAATACTCAAAATAATCTTTCATAGAATGTGTTATAACAAATTTGTAAACTTATAGTATACTTTTGTTTCTATTAAGGAAACACTTCAATAAAAGAAGCATAAACGCTAGTAGACAGCAAAATATTTACTGTGAATATGCATACGGACTGCAGTATTAGCTTTATTCAAGGCAATTTTTAAAACGATTTTTCTTCTCTTGGAGAATTTTGTTAGAAACTTATGCATTAGAAATAAATCCTGGAAGTCACAAAACTTACAGAACCAGAATGCGTTTCTATATGCTAACATACAAACTAAAATATCGTTGTTAATCACCTAGAAAAGAGGGGGGAAAGAATTTTGCTCTTTGATGTTTCAAGAATTCTGATTTTTTCTGAAAATTTGTTGTCATGTCTTTCCTTAAGACAGTTTGAAAGCAAACAAAACAAATCAAAAGAAAAAAAAAGAGAGAGACACATCGGGAACAAAGACTATTCTAAATAAAATATACACGCACTGAGTGATCTATTGATAATTTTGATAAAAGGAGTGCATGTATCGTGCAAAAAGAAGAAAAGTAGGAACATAGTTGAGAGAAATCGATTACATGTTATTCCATAAATGAAAGAACGGAAGAAATATTACACACATAATATAAAAAAATCAGAAGTCTTAGCTTAGTCTTTCATTTCTATTGCGAAATATTTATAGAGCATTCATCATTTTACACGTAAAGAAGAAATTCCACGAAAATATATTTGCCCCCAAATTTACTTCAGATCTGCATATTCTTCTTGAGAAAATTCATTCTGCAATAATAATAAAACAACAACACTACTTTCAACAAAATCGAATTTTAGGTAAGAATGTTTCGGAAAAAACGTTTCGGGACATTTATAGGCAGGAAAAAATTAAAAAGAGTGCTTAACACTTAGCTAATTTTAAACAAATATTGAATTAAAAGCTACTTAAAGACACAGGATCTGCATTATGTAGGTAAATGAATATATTTTTCACGTACTTTATTCTATTTACCAAAGCAATAAAGTGTGAAATATGCTGTTGCGGTTTATCTGGAAACCGTTGTTACAGCAGGAGCCACAAATGGCGATAAGTTGCCAAAAAATGTCCATTATTAATTGCAGGTATGTTCCTAATCTTTGTGGCCCACCAGCGGCCGAGCGGTAAAGACATTGAACACTGGTAGTTCGGTCCGAGGTTCGAATCCCGCGAACGGGCTGGCTGCATGGGCGTTTTCGTGGTTTTCCCCATGTGTAACGTGTATACGAGCCAGTTTCCCTTAGAAAGTCCTCCACGAAGGCATCCCTCCCCTTAGGCAGATAGCCCTCGTGTGCTTTGCCATAATTGAATAACCTAACCTAACCTTTGAACCATGTACTTAAATTTTTTTCTCCCCTTTTATGATAATAAATGGCTCTTTTTTTGTTATCTTTGTGCACCACAGGAATGGTTTGGTCGACAGATGGCGCTATCGGCTCCTTACATTGGTTGCCTGTAGGGTATAAATTTGATCGACATTCGCTTTCTCGATTTGCAGAAATTTTTGCTCCTAATGAAGGGGAACGCGTTTTGCCCTCGAAATCGATTGAGATTTTACAAAATTTAGCCGAATACAAGGTTGTCGACTTGCCTGTTCTATTTTTCACGTCGGCGTGATTCTCTTGCGTCTTAACTTATAGATATCAAAGAAACTGATGCGAAAAAGAAAAGTTATCGCTCTTCAATGACAAATGTCACGAAACTTTCAGGATAATCAAGCATGCCAGCAAAACAAAGTTTCGAAGTTTAGTACTTCGTTATCGCTTTTAACCCTCATAATAGGGCATATAAAGTGGCCACAACGTGCACAGTACTTGCAGATACAGATTGCAAATGTAATGTATCTATGTGGTTTGAGGCATTCCCTCGTCCATTCAAAGAGATTACTTACCCAATGATGAAGGTGCATTTTTATACACCTACGTCACTCCTCGACATGGTCGTGTAGTGGAAGAAGGCAGGGTGGCAGTATAGTTGATGATTGCACCACGAGTAATTAATAATGGTACTATATTCAAGGTTAAGAGACTTACTTATAATCATAAACAATAAATATGATTTCTGGAAAGGAAGAGATTTTTAAAACGCTGAAGGAAATATGAGCTGGAATTAGAAGTGGGCAAGCTACATCTTTGAGACATTTCTTTAAATGGCAGCAATGAAATGCGAGTCCCATATTACTCGCCTTTTGGAATTTAATGTTTAAATTATGGCAAAATATTGCCGGTTTGTATCCTATTGATCCATCTGTTTCAAAAGCCGTGATATTGTGTGACACTTTGTTTGACGTAGTCTTCTATTGTCGGGCAAAGGTCAGTTTAAATAACTCTCATACAAAGCATTTGGAGGTGAAGTTGGAACTATATCGTCTGTTGAATGCTTCTGCATCAGCTCATTATTAATATTTGCACCATAACATAAGGACTATAAGTCACTTAGCGAATCGTAAACTATACTTTTCATTCCACATGATTACTTGTTTGTGAGCGAAAGATGGCTATACTCTGTATCGCAGTACTCGAGCAGTAGTCACTACAGTGCGATATATATGTCATCTGTCAGGTATGCATTATATAACATGGCGATCATAAATACTATATTGCGTTTTTCAGACCGTAACACCAAATATTGCAGACGCTTGCACCACTTTAAGCATGTTTTTTCTGGTTGTTGCAGGCGATTGCGAAGTACTACACTTTTTTACCTATCATTTTATTCAAATGCTTCAACAGCACTGAAAATTTATGGTTACTGTCGTCGGGAAGTTTGCTGGTTTTCTTTGTGAGATCACTCCGATGTTATTTTGGAGCCTGCCATAGCTCTTACTGACGGATAATTCACAAATAATAATATGATTTTACAAAAATAGTATTCTGATATTTAGCAATGAAATGTGCTAACAAAACAGTGGAAGATGTTAATACATTGAAATAATGCAATAAAATAAATAAAAAAAATAAAATAAAAACAAGCACATATTTTAAGTTTGCATTCCATAAAAGGACATTCAGAGCCCTTGTTGTATAACAAAGAAACTTCTTACTATTTTGAGGACTTTAAATGCACTCAAATAAACTCGTTAGTTAATAACGACTGAAAAAGAAATATTATCAATTATGTACCCAGTTAAGTAACTGAAAAAATTACTCTATTACTTTAGATTTATACGTGTTTATTTAAAACGCTTTTATACTACAATTACCTATGAAGTCATTTATTAAAACATTTCAAATGCTTGTTAAATTAAATGGCTATCTATTGAGCAATTTGAGAACGCTTTATGCTCTTATACTATCTGATTTTGTTTAAATAATTTCCGAATTAATGTCACGGTTTATTAGGCTTTTGGAAAATATTGAATTAATCTGACTGATCAGTTTGGAAAATGTTTATTCGTCCATAAAAATATTGTTCGTCGTGAAGGATAAATTGTGCATGAAAGCAGTTTTTAGGTGTAAATATAGCGAAAAGTAAATTTTTCTTTAAAAATTAAGCATATATAAATAACCTTAAGCTATGCTTCAGAAAACTGATACAATCGCTTACGAATAATTAATGTCTTTAATAACTTTTAACTTTTAACTTTATGTTCTTTTAACTTTTTAATAAAACTAATGTTCATTTTCAACGAAAATAATGTTCATTTTTAATAAAAATAAAGTTTTGATTTACATCTGTTTAATAAAAATAATGTTCAGTGTCCAGTACATTTTTTGAATAAATTAAAGAAATCCGAAAAATAATTTCATATTTTTTATCTCGTTTAGGTTGAAAACTAGGTCTTTAAATCTTGCAATTCGTCCTTAGTTTCAAAAATATTTCTGTGAACCAACTAGTAGAAAATCCAAACATTTTGCTTCAATAATTTAAATTTCAATATATTGCGTTTAAATAGCGTCGATCAAACTTGAATTTTAAAATATCAATATTTGAGCAATGTTTGGCAGAAAAGTTTCCGGTTTATAAGCAGCAGTTTTATAACAATGAACATTTTGTTGAATTAACTTCAGAGACGCTCGGAGGAAATTTATCCGTTTAAAATTAATGCTTTTTGTTTTGTTTCGTGAACTAAATATTTTACGCCGAAGTGGAAGGTTGTCAACATAGAATGCAGTGGCTTCATTTTCGAGATAAGCTGAATTAAAGAGTATACCGCAGTGAAAAGAAAAACTTTTTATTATTATTTTTTTTACAAGTATGTGAAATCTATGCATCGGCGCAAGAACTATGGAACTTGAATGAATGTTTTCTTAATTATTAATAATTTCGCGTTCTACCAGTTCCAAACCAATAGTTGTGTGCGAAGAATTCATCATTTTCCTTTTTTTTAAATTAAATTTGAGTCCAGAAGTTTATAATCATCCATTTTCCTTGCTTGCTAGAATCTTAGCAAAAATCGTATGCAAGTTTCTGTGTTTTCATCTACCAACTGAAGTATTTTTGCTGATTTTTGTGTATTTTATATGCTCTTTTATTAAGTTCTGTGACAAATGCATCAAGTTCAAACATCTATGCGTTAAATTGATTAATTTAATTTGTAGGATATCGGAAGACTGCGTTTATCGATGTTAAATTCGGATTTATTTATTTATTTTTTGTTAGTATTTTGCTTTAGTGCTGTGCAATAATTTCTTCACTAAATAATGTCTGTATTAAATTCGTAATCTTACAACTCTTCGTTCAGTGATGTATAATTTTTTTCAGTGAGCACAACTGAAAATATAATTATTATAACGAATATATCAAAACCTTAATTCTGATGTCAACCTTCTACTCAGTTCTTGTTGAAACCAACGCGTTTTCGAGGTCTTCGCCATGTGTAACGTATATACGAGCCAGTTCTCCTTAGAAAGTCCCCCACGAAGACATTCCATTCCTTCGGAAGATAGCAATAGTATACTTTGCCATAATAAACTAAACCAAACGAAATCAAACCTTTTGGAAGCCCTATTAAAATCCCTGTTTCAGTTTACACATGTACTGTCAGTTTACGCATGTGTGCTATAATATTGCATTGCCCAGTACGTGTTCAGCACTAGTATTAACTTAACATTATATAATTTCCCTGGTTGCACTTTTTTCAACTTGGTTCAAGTGGATTTCAGATCTTTGTTTTGTGCGCATTTATATTTTTCAAGCAAATTCTATTTAATCCCCTCCTGTTTGACAATTCTCTTATTTAGTTTCCGGTTCGAGAAAGATTCGGCTTATAAATATACTATAACGCTATTCCAAGCCTCAACCTAAATTTCTGATCAGTTACTTTTATTGAATTCAATCCATTATTCCAAACACCCAGTCAAATCAAGAATGCGATCATAATCTCCAAAATACCAGTAACGACTGCAACAGAGGAAATCCTCGCTGTGCATTTAGGTCTGATCCCCGAAACCAATAATTAATTACGCAGCATTTTTACGGATTTCTTATTAAGTATTCTGATGTAGCTGTCAATTGAGTTTTTGACCTAGTTACTGAGCTATGTGATGCAATAGTCTACAGTACAAAGTTCTACTAGGGTTTCAACTTGTGCCAGTTCAGACAATATCACCAAATAAGTAGGTTTCACAATATACAAGCTAGCATAACAGTACCTAAGTCGCAACCGTAGTTCTGTACTAAACGTTCCATGTGCAAGAATAACAGCTTTACAGAATTCCGTAGTATGTAACTATTATGGTAATACAAACTCGAAATCTGTAGCAACTGCGATATAAAACACTCATTAAATTCCAAAGGATTGGAAGCTTAGAAATAGATGTATAACAATTTATCCGATTCGTTTATGACTAGACCGAGAGAGAAACCGGCGCATCAGTCTTTACTCAGCACCCCATCATCTCATACAAATAAAAAACCTCCGGAGAAATCTTCATCGCTCGAGAGAAACAATATATGATGTTACGGAACTCTTTCAACTTGCTTCTACTTCATGACTGCGTAATCATCCTGCTTAAAGTAGCATTAGAGTCTCTCAAAACCACTTCAAACCATATCTCACAAAGCGCAGACATTTTTACTATGCTTGGTGCATTTGAACGAACTTACATAATGCCTCCAATGCCCCTTTATATTATACTTGTAGACATCCTAGCAGCAAACTGAATTATTGCTAGAAATGATTCAGATAGAGAACAATTTGAACCACCAGAACCTAAGACTGGTCTGACCTGGTTTTCATTCTAACATGCAGGGTTCTCTAGTTGGGAAACTCACAGATCTCTACAAATTCAACCCTGGTAATCAATCAAAGTATCATTTAAATATCTGTGTAAGAATCTGGCACTAGAAGGGATGCAATTTTCCGAGATGGTACAAAAAGAAGGAAAGAATTTTAACGATGGAATTGATGCACGTAAACATAGTTTTAGTTAAAGACGAAAAGATAATCTTGAAAAGTGAAGGTGCATTGAAGAAAAGAAGTAAACTGAGATCATGCACTAATAGAATGACAAAAGGAAGTAGGTTCGAACATATTTAATTAAATATATGCTTCTTATACAGTTAACAGAGAAAGTATGCCATGTATAGGAAAAATATGAAAATAAAGAATACCGAATCAACCCTTCGTACAAGATAAAATAGATTTAATGTAAAGTAGGATGTTTTCCGCTTAGTTTGTGATAGTAACGAGGCGTACTTATAATCAAATCGTTTACAAACGATTTAGTGCAACGAATTCCGTTCTGCAAGAAATAGGTATCGCAACTCATTTATGAAATGGGAATGTGGCTGTCGTCGAAACCCCGCCTGCGAATGTAGTGGCATGCATTCAGTGGGGAGTTTAAGCATGGAAATAAACGAATTCACACTTAAATTCCACAGAGAGTGCATTCTGTCTATTCGCAATCTTTTAACATCTGGAATTTGAAGAGAATTCGTTCTCAATTACAGCCACATAAGGATGTCATTTACCATTTATCGAAAGAAAGTTAAAACCAACAGTTTCACGAAAAAGCTTGAAATATGGATCTAGAACCTCCTTTCCATAGCATAAAGTGTTCAAATTATTTCTTTGCAGGACGTTGCAAGGGTGTTCAACCAGTTGAAATTACGCCCGACCTACTTTCTTTCTTTCTTTCTACCGATAGCGAGGCAACCGATCCACTGGAGCAGTTAGATATCGGCCAGGGGCCCTGCTTGGTCCACACAACACACTTTGGTGCATATTATGCTTAAGACGAGTGCTGGGGGATGCAATCAAATGCTGGGCGAACCAATGGTGCACTGATAGAAGAAGGGTGCAATGCGGGTGAGGAGAACAATTTCAGTTTCGCATTTATAGAGTTATAGACAGACAGTTACAACTTAAGTGATGTCAATAGACATCCACATCGTGAACAATAAATGAGTACTGTGGGCAGTTAAAATACAGGTACAGGTATAACTGAGTTATAATCAGCTGAATAGTGCATTAATTATGAATATGAACAATTAACATAGTGACTGATAAAAAAGTAAAAATAATACATTAAATAAGGCAAAATACATAATTCAAGGTTAAATGAATATTGTTTGCTACATTTTTTCCTTTTGATTTGATGAATGCTATTGTATTTTTGGTTTTCCAGAGAAACTGACGAGGGCTGTTATTTTGCAAGTTCAATCTTTATCAACCAATAAAGGCAACATGACCCTAATACTTTACTCCCAAACTGAAGATGGTTCCAAAAGTTTAAACGATTTGTTCCATGAACAGGACAGATAGGAAGATAAACTGTATGTCTCGTGGGATGAACACGAATATCATTATGCTTTCGATGCTTTGTCGCTCACTACTAATACATTTTTACTAGTGGCTGTGGGAGTTGTGAAAATTATTGCCTAGCAGCATATGCTCTCTGTTTCCTCGTTAGCAAAATTAAATAGCCCCCGTCTTTTGCCGTTGTGCACGTTAATGGTCTTAGAATCTCATTAAATTCTTCCGCAATCATGACACATCTCGGCCCAGAGTATTCAGATTCTTTCAACTTGAGCTTGGGATTGTGCAGGTTCAGGAAAGCAGTGACCTGAATAAAAATTTTGTGTATCCTTACTGCCTTTCTGTTTGCAGAGGATTCTTTTTTTCCAATTTCATAATCTGAATTGCTGATTTCTTTCAATTTTATTTTTCGGCTTATTTGTTAATCTTGTGCGTCCCATGTTGTAGTTTTCTTTTGTTCAGCAATACTTTTATATTATTACTATTTCTTTGAGTTTTTCACATTCGCATAAAAAATTTGCATAAATAATATGCCCAATTCAGACGTCACTCACAAACTCACAACTAAACAACAACGTCACTCACAACTAAACAATTCATTGCAAAAGATGATAAAGAAAAAAAGACAAGCTTAATGTTTTGAATGTAATACGCGGGAGACGTTATTTGCATATGTCTACATTTACGACCATCTGAATGTTTTTATGCGAATGTGAAAAACTCAAAGAAATAGTAATAATATAAAAGTATTGCTGAACAAAAGAAAACTACAACATGGGACGCACAAGATTAACAAATAAGCCGAAAAATAAAATTGAAAGAAATCAGCAATTCAGATTATGAACTTGGAAAAAAAGAATCCGCTGCAAACAGAAAGGCATACGGATACTGAAATGCGTTTGTAATCAATATTATGTAGCATAAAATTATCTTGTAACTTACAAATGTTACAAAGCCGAATGCATTAAAAGGTTAAAATGCTTGACAATAGTAAAAGATGGTTTTGTGTGTCACCATTATTTATGAAATATCATGTTTTTCGCACTTAAACGATAAAATTCAATTCAACAACAATATCATTAAATAATTTAAAAAGAACATATATTTAGAATTTTCAATACACAGTCTCATGCGCTGTATATAAAAATTCTTCTTCTGTACAACGTTGCCATGCTTCCTTTGAAATCCTTGAGTTTGTTAATCAAAAATTCGTTAAAGTTTTACAAAATAGGAAATCGATAATAAAACAAATTCCAAATTAGAGCCTCCAGATGCCCATAGTCTGTAGAGGATTACATTATTCAAAAATCGATGGCTCTAGATACCTTTGTTTTATCACAATTCGAAAAACATATACACATTTATGCAGATTTTTCATTATTTAATTTCTTTAACTATAACACGGGGCGATAATATTTGTCGGCAACAATTTGAAAAGTGAAATGGATATTTAAAGTTTTCAACGCAAAATACCAAAACGGAAATTAATAGCACTTCTGGGCTAACGCCCTTTGGGTTAACAAATCTAGTATTAGGAAACTTCTTTTACAGTCAGAATAGTCGTCTTCTCACCTATAATTGTTTACCAATGGCTCTTTTTAAGTAATCAAACCAAGTGTGATTGTGACATGACATTGCATTAGCACTTTCTGCTTAAGATGTCAGTTTTCTGAAAATGTTTTAAGTTGAAGATACTCACCAATGGCTCTTTTTAAGTAATCAAACCAAGTGCGATTGTGACATGACATTGCATTAGCACTTTCTGCTTAACATGTCGGTTTTCTGAAAATGTTCTAAGTTGAAGATACTCACTTCTTTATTTCACAGCTTGCAAACGAAATGTTGTTGATATTTAGATATTTCCTTTGATCTTGTTCAGTAGCTGGGATCATGCAATTTTTTTTCGAACTGATTTATAAAATAATAGGAGGTTTATTAAATTTTGGACACTTTAAAAAAACGATTAATATTTTTACAAACAGTTTGTTCTAAAGAGTGTTTATTATTGACTTTCAATGATATTTTAGATTGAAGATATATTCTAATAAGCTAAAGAATAGCTACGGTAAATTTGAAGTCAATTGGTCACTTAAGTTTTGAATTAGGTTGCATTGTGCGGAAGAAACATCTTCAGGAAAACGCATTTAAAATTTTCCATAGAAAAACTAGTACTCTAGTAATTATTACGCAGATATATCGCTATATAAGCTTAATCTACAATACCTTGTCCATATAATATACACAGTCAAAAATATTGCCCAGTTGAGCCATTAATTCTTGTTTTTGAGCATATATTCTTCAGATGTTAAATGATTTTTATAATAAAAATGTGTCAAAAATTTCGATTCTTCCCCCTTAAGTATTTTATCGCGAACATACATGGGTCATTCAGACATCCTTTTAATTTCTGCTGTGCATTGTGTTGGTACCAACGCCTTTGCTCGGAATGTGTGCAATAGTAGTACCTATAAAGCGCACGAGTTTCTGCAATCAGTCTTGTGTCAGCCTAAATCCCATTTATTTGAAAAATAACATTTCATTGCACTATCTTACTATAAAAAGATTATCTAGAAAATATGAATTATGAGTAAAACGCTTCTGAAAGCATGCTGCGTTTGCTCGTTAGACACAGTTTCTCAAATACTCACTTGGAATGAAGGAAATGGAGAAAAATAAATGTAACAAAAAATGAAGGCAATCATCAATTAAAGTAAATGCATAGGCAAAGTCCCAGAACTACCTGACAGTGAAAAGTGAAAGAGCTGGGAAATTAACAAAAAATAAGGAAAGAATTGCATAGAAAACAATATGCTATCTTTCGTGCCCTGCGATTAATTTAAAAGGCAATTAAGTATTTCCTAAAATCCATCCTAATGATGAAATTATTATCTACAAGTAAGATCCTCAAGCACATATTTTACTGATTTTATGTTCTGCGTGGGGAAATTTCTCTTATAGACAGGATAGGCTTTCTCTTAACTAATAACAGTCACCGATTCCTGTCTTCAACTGATCAAAACAAATGAATGTGAACTGCCAATGTAAAAGAATATGTTGTCCAAAATTCTTCTTCGAAGGGGCGAAATGCAACAAATCAAGCTTTGAAGAACAGCTCTGCTAATTGGAATTTGCAACGGAAAAGTGGGCTTAGAACTATATCCGCGAGGAAATAACGGCGCGGAAAGAAATACTTTAGTCGTAAATAAGTAAAAAATGTAATTAACAATTTTGTGTCCAACAAAGAAAAGAAAACGAGTCTCTCATTAAAAGGATAACAAATGGGAAGCACAGCATTTCTAAAGTAAAAAAGGAGTTTAATTCGCTGCAGTGTTTGTCAGTGAGCATTCAAATAAAAGGGCAGGATGCCAAATAAAATTCTAACAAATTATTTCTGGAGCATTTTTTACTGGAGCTTTAAACATATTCATAAAAGGATCCATTAGGCTTGAAATCGGGATAAACTACAATACTTTTGTTTTATTAAGCTTTACGAATCTGAATAGTTGGCACTGTTTGCCTAAAATTTATTTCATTTAAAGGTTTGAAACGATTAAGTTTGAAGGAGTTTAAAAACAGCTTGTTTAAATTGAAATCAATAAGAGTAAAATGTGGGGTACTTTCTAAAATAAAACTATGATTTCGTTGTCTGTGCTGTTGATGATCAGTGCATCAGAAATAGCGATTAAAAAACTATATATTTAAAACTGTTATTTTCCGCCTTAATTTTGCTTATTTTTTTCCTGACATTTTATATATTTTCTACCACTTCAAAATTTCTAAATAGTAAATCACAACATGTTATTTTATTGAATTCCTGCAAAAATGTGATTCTTTTTCCGCTCAAATTTACTAAATATATAAGCAGAGCATGGAAAAAACAAGACAGATTTTTCAAACGAATTTGAGTTAGTTGTGAACATTTAAATTGAATTTTATCGCAAGCTTTCCTGAAACCATGCTTAATGCATCACTTTCCATGCATTCGTAATTTCATGCTCAATCCATTATTCAGTTGAATTAGTATGAATTTTAAGAATGCATTTACATATGAATACAACACCGAAATGAAGTGTAGCAGATTATTTTATCACATTATTAAATTTTAGTCGAAGACAGTTAAAAATATATTTTAAGAGAATCAAAACATGTCCATTAAACAAAGGTAAAATTTTATTTCAAGAAATTATCTTTTACATAAAAAGGTGTTCTTAATGAGTACAAAATTTAATATACTGTTCTAGTATTCATGTTGATTATTATGGAACTTTAAACTGAATTTCAGGATAGCTGACAACAGGAACTGTAAAAGGAATTGTTTCTCAGAACTGTATTTAGATTTTATTTTATATTAAGAAAAAAAATAAGAACAAATTTCGAAATATGTTATGCCAGTAATTATCAACATCTAATTTTATTGGGATCTGATTTCTCTGAATAGGCGTTTTTGCCTATAAAATATAAGTTATACTGAGTATGTATTAAATATTAAAACTTTATTTTAACCAGGCTTGATTTCATTTTTGCTCTGCTTTCTAAAATTCACTAACGTCTAAACAATATTTATTGTAGCAAATATGTAATTCATACCTATTTAACATGTTTACTTCCCTATGACAGGATTGGCTCATTTAGGTTATAAAAAAATAGAACGGGTGTGTACGGCTTAGAGGTAGCACATCTTCACGTTGCATTTTCTATGGGAAAATAGTTCGTAGTCAAGCTACACATTCGACACATATGCAATCTGAAATACAGCTTAATGGCATTGTAATTATTCAAGTGTATGCATGCAAATAAATCATTTTTATATTCGTCGTAAAAATTGCATTTTTAAGAAGTTATTAAAATACCTATACGTTTGAATACGACTAAATTTCAACACAAATATGATTGAATGTCACTGTTTAAATCGGGAGTTAAATAAATCATTAAATTCGCAGCTGGAATTTTGAAATTCTTTCTATTAAGTAAATAGGAAGATATTTCATCAGAACAGACGTCCTTAAGTCTTTCAATCGACTTTAGAATAGAAAATCTTGCAGTTTTGAAAATGTAATTTAAATCTTACGCATTTATGATAACACGTGCCAAAACATTTTCCACAGAAAGCTATAATGCCTCAACGCTGCCTATTGGCCATAATTAAATTAAATATATTGCTCATATCTCTTATAATAGTGCTCTTGTTTTCAATGTGCCCATTGTTAATAAAAAGTTTTAAACTGCGACATTCTTTGTCTAGTGAAATAACTAGCCAATGAGATATACAAGTATTTCTTACTCCTAAAAAATATTACTAGACTCAAAATGAGCTGATGACGAAAGTACGTTTTTGTTGATGAAAGTACCAAGCTGGGTTTCCTAACTTTCTATAGAAAATTGTTTGGCTCGAATCGTCTTCTAACGGAAAAGACATCGTCATTTGTTATGGACAATGCTTTTAGATATGGAACTTTATTTTGATCTGCAGGGAATGAATACGAGATACATTTGTATATCAATACACAAAAATATTAATCAGTTTATTCAAATTTATAAAAATGACGGTTTTTCTTTATTTCTATGATTTCATTATATTTTAAGTAGAACGGAGCAGAAACATTGTTATTTCTCGTCAAAAATTTTATTTTCAATATGAGAACGAAACGGAAATCTGCCGTAAAAGAAGTTATAGTAAAAGAAAATTGAATTCTTTTGTGCATAGAAGCACGCTAAGAGACTTTTTAGTATCTATTACTACAAAAATGTCGATTTAATGCACCGATTATGATTTAATACAACTAAGCGCACTCTCAATCAACAGCAAGTTCTTTCGGCATTATATTAGCTGAAAAATTCTTTACCTTTTGCTACATACATTTGGTAATCAAACTATCATTAAATAGCACTATATTTCTCATTTTTAGCTCGTAATCATCATTTTTATCAAGACCCTTGCCGTGCTCAGTAACATGAATGGTCTTCTTAATGGGAAATTTCTGCTAAAAATTAGTGTATTAGATTTTTCCGATGACAAAGTCATTTCTTGCTCCTGGTAAGATTAGTATTAGGATTACTTGGATCATAGGAAAACATAAGATATCTGCCTGTCACAGATGAGATATGACATCCTGGAGATCTTTTTAGGGTAAACTGATTTTCATGTTCACGTTACACATGATGAAACTATCCTAACCATCCTTGGCAGTATTTAGTTTTCCCCACCCGAAAGCTCAGACAACGGGCTGGCTGTGTGGGCGTTTTTGCTTTTTCTGTATATGTAACGTGCATACGAGCTAGTTTTCATTAGAAAGCCCTCCACGAAGTCGTCCCTCTCTTTAAGCAGATAGTTCTCGTGTGGTTTATTATAATAAAATAAACATTTTGTTAGGATTGTTTTGCCTCTGGACTGAATTTTAATCTTAAAATATCGTATATAAATGTTCGTCTGACAACTATAAATATGATAACTGTAAATAATAACCAAACAAGTGAGAAAATTTTAAAAAATACTTGTTGTTAAATGCATGAAATCCTGATAGACGTATTATTCAGCGCTCACACAATTCACTCTTTGAAATAACTAATTTGATAGAGCTTTAAAAATTTTATCAGAAGCTGAAAACAGCTAATTTATTCTCCGTGATTTATTAATCTGTCAGAAAAAAGAAATTTGATTGCTTTCGATTTTCGTTATTAATTCCATATTTTCGTGTAAAGAATTTTTATATGATTGTTTCTCTGCTCTTCTGCTTTTCTTGCTTTTCACTAAAATAAATCTGCAAACCATGGGGTTTGCTATTACTAAAATTGCTATGAATATTAAGAGATGATATTTGTTTCATTTCTGCAGTTGTTTCTCATATGCTTGATTTTATATTCTTGATACTAACGTGAGCAATTTGACCATTAAAAGTCACAGACTTTTAAAATACAATCTGGATTAAAATTCTTTTTTTCAAATGTAAGGAATCCAAGCACGTTTTATGAAATCAAACCCGAGTTTAAAACTTATAATTCAAGAACGAATTTAACTATTTTACTTTATAAGGTACATGAAATTTAGGCATTAAGAAAACTGCAACGGATTACAACAGAGTTGTTTTGCTTGATCGATGTTTGCCGTTCGTTGGATGGTAAATTAACTCCGTTTTGGTAATAATAGGTAACTTAATTTTTCTTCCATGGGAGCGTGGAAAAAGAGACTGACTACGAATTTCATTTTGAAAAATTCTATTGGAGAAGAATTATGTCAATATTTCGTCATTTATTTCAGGTTGAAATTAAAGTTCTCTAAAGCACAAGATTAGATCTGCCGAAGCACTAAAATCTCTTCACGTACTTAATTCAAGCTACGTGATACTGTACGTGTGTGTAAGACAGAGACGGATGGAGAGTGAATAAAATAAGTTGAAATGCAAGAAAAATGGAAACGGGTAAGAATTCTGTAAAATTAAATAAATAAATAAATAAGTATATTTAATCAATTTTCTGGGGGCGTGAGATATGAAAATGTTTTTTTTCTTTGAGAAATAAAGATAGTAGAATATGTTTGTTTTATCTAAGGCGATTACAGCAAATTACTTAAAATATGCCCCTCTTTAAAGAAGACTGATTGATCCTCACATTACATGTGCGTAAAACCGTGAAAGAGCCCGTGCAATTGAATTGTTAGCCATGTTTTGAAAGCCAATGTCTAGCAGCCATATCCACACGCCGACTGGTGTGTTAGGTTAGGTTAAATTAATTGATTAAAACAAAGCAACTCAATAGCAACTATTGAGAGAGATGCCTTTGTGAATGTCTTTTAAAGAGAAACTAGCTCAAGCCCCCGTTACACATTGGACAAAACATGAAAACGCACATGTGGTTAGTTGCCAAGACCCGAATCAGTGTCAAACTATCAGTATTCACCGACTTTACCACTCGGCCTCCAGTGTGCTGCCCGACTTGCAGGCTAAATGACTAGAACAGAAATGCACGTGATATTTATTGTCCAGGGATAGTTCAGTTAATGCACACAATGCTTAACACACTAATTTAACATTTTTTGCCCGTTCGTAAAAATTTAGAATTTAGTGATCACATTTAATTGCTAAAAATCTTAATTTAGGAGATAAAATAACTGTACACATTGCAACCAGTTTTAAAATAATACTAACGTTCAGAAATCTAGGATAAATGTCCCTTTGCATATATCAGCACTATTATTAAGTACTAAAACTATTTAGAAATATAAGATTTAAATTTTCAAAAGCACAATCTTTATATTATAAAGGAAAACCTCACCAAAAAGGCTTTATTATTTAAGAAGCCCCGAGAATGCTAGTCAAATACGACAAACACAAAGCGTAAGAAATATCCTATTACTGTGGAATCACAAAAATTCAACTTCCGTGATAAGGCAACTAAACTATTTTCGTGCAACTAAAAATTGAATTGAGCCATCGTATATTTCAGAAATTCAATGAAATTTGCGATAGTACTTTTTAAAGAGAAAAATTCGATCCTCGAATCCATCGAGATGAAATGAGTCGGGTGTGACGTCAACGACGACTGAGGATAAACAACGAAATATGCGAACAATGTACACACTTGGAGAAGCGAAAAGATCCAGTTGCAGAATATCGTTTTTCTCCAAACTGAAGCTATAGAATGGAAGAATTTCGTAAATATTTGCATTTCGGTGATATTGTTTTCAGCTTGATTACACTGACCGCAAATGCATCGTCGTTTAGAAGTTTCTTTCTTTAAGGAGGACTTTTTATGAAAAGAAAGTTTTCTCTTTATTATGCTGCATTTCTTTCCACTCTGTGCTCAGTGGCATAGAAGAAAGATATATACCTATTTGCAACAGAAAGACGTAAGCTTTGTTTTACATGCAAATATACCTTTCCCATTCATACTAACAATAATAATGTATTTTAATACATATAATACTCTGAGCCACTACGAAAATTTTGTATAACTAAATTACGAAGATACTGCTTCTTGTCCCAAAAATTTATTTAACTCTTCTGTCAATCCTACAGTTTTTAAATGCATTATTTTTTTATACTTTATTAAGTAAACTCTTACAGAAATAGAAAAACAATGTGTTTTTTATTACGGTTGAGTGCAGCTGCTAGAAGTTGATTAACCATTTATAAAATTCATTCATGAACTCCTAAATATGTCTTTAAAATGTGTTCATCACAAACGTCTTTATTTACCTCATATATTCCGAAGAAGAAAAATTCGTAAAAGTAAACAGTTATAGCAGAATCCAATTCTTAGTTTTAGTTAAGAAACTAAATCTGGGTGCTTTTTTTAGATGAAACACTTAAACTATTATACAAATAATTTGCTTTGTTTTTCTAAAACACCTCTCCCTTTCTCTAGGGAATAAAAAGCTTAATATTAATTTAAAACGATTTCAGATGCACTGACATATGTCGAAGCAGAAGCAGTATTATTTTGTAAATAAGTTTATGGAACCTTTTTAATTCTTAATAATAACCAAATTAGCTTATCTAAACTAATTTAATACACCAAAATCCAGTGATAATTTAATCATTCATACAGTTCTTGTATCTGTATAGAAATCTACAAGCCAAACAGCTTAAATAGCTCGAACTGTCAAAAAGATGTATTTTTCCCTAACTTGAATGAATTTTCAGATATAGAATTTCCAAAATGCATCTTTACGGAATGTTAGCTTGGTCTGTATCATATTTAATAACGGAAATGCATTTCAAAGAAATATCTGAAAGTTCATAAGGAATAAAAAGTTTCTGTTTGAAGTTATAGGGTGGCAATATTTTTATGCATAAACTATTTTTACATATGCATAATTCTATCATTATGTGACAGTAGGATATACTATCATTATAATTCTATCATTATGCATACGTAATAATGGTGTGTGCATAGAAATAGGGTGCTTCATTTGAAAAACGGATGCATAATTCTGCCACTGTGCATAAATAAAAATGGTGTGTGTATAGAAATAGGGTGCTTCAGTTGAATAAATATATAGCGCACAGAGGAGAAAATGTATGCGCAAATCTGTGTCAACCTTCATATTCAGATCTTATTATTTCTGAATGGAACCTAAAAGTTACGTGTATGTAAGAAAAGCATTTAAGCGCATATACACACAACCGAACTTAGTAAATATATCTTCTAGTGTTGTATTAAAATACATAACTTAAATGCATCTGCATAGTGGCCGAGTGGTTAAGATCTGGGAGATCGACCCGGATTCCATGTGAACGGGATAACTGTATGCTTGGTTTTCGCGGTTTTTTTCCCATGTGTAACATGAATATAAGACTGTATTCATTAGAAAGTCCTCCATGAAGGTATCTCTTCCCTTAGGCAGATAATCTTTGCGAGCTTTGCCATATGTGCCTAACCTAATCTAATCATCCTCTACGTATAGCATATATCAAAATGAAGTTTCTGATATATATATGCAATAAATTTATGGTAAGAATTCCGAGGTATAACTAATAAGTATTTTTTACTTGTCAAATAATACATATAAATGCACACACTTGCCGATTTGTGTTTTTTACTAATTCATCGCATTTCATTTCCAGAAACAGTTATTTAGCAATAAAAAAAAATTAAATCATCACTTAAAAGGGAATTTATCCGAAGCGGCCCTCTAGTTTAAGCCATGAGCGATAGAGTATTTGATCTGAGGAAATATTAGTTTCGAAATCTTCTAAAATATCGGCGATAACAAATGCTTAATCGTCTCTTCCTTTATCATGTAAGTACTATACTGTATGTGAAAGTATAATGCAATAAAACTTTGAATATGCAGACATCGATCAGCAGATAAAACATGCCTTCCTAGATGGTACAGAAGCAATGAAGCCTGATTACTAGACCAAAACCAAACATATGGCCTCAACTTTCGCATAAGATTTGGCTATAAGTGTAGGTAAAATCCCGTTTCCACTAATCTAAATAATTCCACTAATATTAATCATATCATACGTAAGCAGTTCACATGAAGTTCTCCAGCCAGCGAGCGAATTGCTTTTGATTGACATATGCGATGCAGTGACGAAGTGCATGCAGTGAAAGCAGGTTCAGCTTCTATCCGCATGTCTGATGAAGTTTTGGGGTCACGTGGTGAAAGTTTTGGGGGTCACATGTCAACAAAGGTAATGGCGAAGTAAACAGCGATCATTTTCAAGGAAACGTACAATATTTATTAAAAATACTTCATGAAGTTTCGAATAATAGACATTACTGCGAGAAATCTGCGGTTAAAAGAAGATCGAATCAATTGAGCTTCGTACAAATAATGATAATAATAATAAAATAAAATTAATAAAATAAAGAAAAATTTTAAAAATGCTAGTCATTCTCATAGAGTAGTGATCAATGTTAAAAAGTTCAAATATGAGAAGTTCATGTCGACGAAATTACAACACTTCACATGCTAAGTATTTTTTAGTCATAGTTCTGCGTACACTTTCACTTTTAAATGAAAAAAAACTCTCAGTTTAATTACCTCAAACTGTTGTAGCAAATGCAATACTCTGTTGCACAAAAATGTATGCAACTAGAAAAAATTGAGCAACAATTGCAAATGGTGAGATGCAAATATGTTTTAGCGAGTTGCGTAAATGATTATACTTACAGCACCAATGAGCACTGTGGAGCGATACAATGCACATTTGAAATGCGCTGCTGCTGGAATGTAAAGGGGTAGGTGCGGCGAGTGACGAGTATTTACAACAGCGCTGACGGCTTGGATACACGACGTTGTAACGAGCGATGCCTTTAAGACGTACTCGACGGCGCTAAGAACAGTTGTTAGACTTTGAGAGGAGTCGCTTAAACAACGTCAATTGGTCAGTCATATTGATCGAAGCGATATAATCGTTGTCCGTTGTTAGAACCAGTGGCTCGGCGAAGGCATAATCAGCCGCCATAGTGACTCAAAACATCTCCGGGCCACCAGTGAGCGAGATGATTGCTCAATTAGAAGAGCTACCACATCCGTACCAACAGTTACGGTATCATCGATTCAACGCCATTTGCCATTTCTCAGGAATCCCGTGATATCCAGGAATACAATTCGCAGAAGACTAGGTGACGCTGGGCTGAGATCTCTAAATCCAATAAGACACTTGCAATTGATACTCCACCATAAGTAGTTTCAACTTGCATGGTTCCGCTCTAGCTCAAACTCGACAACATCCGATTGGAGAAATGTGATCTTCAGTGATGAATCACGCTTTCCTCTCCATTTTGATGACGCCACTGGAGATGTAGAGGTTAGCTGTTCAATAAACCATTTCTTGCCAAGCCACACCCAGGCAGAACACATGGTGTAACAGTCTAGGTTGAGGTAAACTGGCATAACCGTTCACCATTAATCGTCTGCGCGGTATTCCGACTGTTTCAGGTACGTTGATGACATTTTCCAGCCGATCTGTGCTGTGCTAACAGGTCATGCTTTTTGCTGTGCTCTGTTTTGCAGCAGGACAACGCTCGGCCACATACAGATCACGACTTTCCCAACAGTGTCTTCGACTGTACAGCGAATAAAGTAAAAGAGCGAATATAAAGTATTGAAATAGCTGTATAAAATTTCACGGTCATACTTAAGTTAATCATAAAATGTCGAGATTTAAAATGTGTTATATTTTTGGCATATTTAGAGAATATGATGGTACCTAACCTCCTAACCCACGGAGACCTGCTGTTGACAAAATATTGTAAATGAATGAAAGCGAGCATTACAAAAAATGGCATTTAATACTTTATTTAAGTATTCGTGTAAGAATAAGGAAGGGTGACTAAAGTAAATTCTTTAAATACTGATATACAGGGTGTCATAAAATAGCTTCCCCGATATATGAACCCGTAGCGATTTATCCCCTAATCAATCAAAATGAAATTTCAGATATTGTTAGTTTAAAGTATGCGCTCAAAATTATGTTGATTTGGGAATAATAGGGCTCATACGGTTACGGCAACAGCGAAAATTTTTCGAATGGCAACATTCACTTTTTCTTGTTATCAGCACATTGAAAAAACAGAAATGACATTGGAACGATGCACGTAAGACGAAAATTAACGGCGTAAAACATCTGCAAAGAACAAACAGCATTATAAAGGACAAATGACCAATACCCAAGATAGGAGAGGGAAGAAAACTACATCTGGAATTACATGTTTTCAACACGCCTGCCTTCGCAGACAATAATGCATTGATTGTGAGAGACTGTTGACGTGCGTAACACTGTAGAAGGAATTTGCGTAACTTCAAGTTTTATTCTATGTTTTATTTCTAACAAATCTCGTGGATTTGATATACAGTAGAAGTCCGATAATCCGGCACGTTCGGGACCGGCTCGGTGCCGGACTACCGAAAATTCCGGTCTATCGGGCGGTAATTATAAGAACAATTAGGTTAATAATTAAACTAAAAATACAGTATGCAAATACATACAACAAAGTTTATTTTACATTTCATATAATGTATGTACACGTACTGTAAAACATATTTCACTTAGATTTAAAAAAGTCACGAATGTCTTTTTGTTTTCTTGACTTTTGGCGTTTAGTATAAAATTTATTTCTAATGATATGGAAATCAATAATTTCTGAAGCACTGTAGCTAGTACTAGCCTCAGCAAAAGAGATAAACTTATTTAGTGATTCTGCAGCTTCTGCCCAGCTGATTTTTTCCTTTTCTTCCGTTTCGGCATCTGAGTCATTTTCTTCAAGATTTTGAGTAGGCTGAGGGTTTACTACAATGTTGATAATGTCCTCATCGGTTAGTTCTTGTTCAACAGGCTCATTCTCGTCGATTAAAAGCCACTCCTCTACCTCATCTTCAGGCAGGTTTTTCAAGGGATTGTCAGTACTTCTAACGACATCCAAAACTTTGGTCAGAGCGTCTTGATGGTTTTCTTCCTCATCAGTCTGTAGAGTTAGGTCAGATGCAGGGTTTGCAGCTGGCCAAAGTTTTCTCCAGCATTTTTGGAGTGTTGTATTTTTTACCTGGTTCCAAGACTGTGCAATAGCATAGACGGCATCTTTTACTGTAAACTTTTTTTGAAAATCAGTCACGTCACAGTCGGCATTTAACAGGCCTTGAATAAAAGACCTTCTATAAAAGCATTTAAAATTTTGAATAACCCCTTGGTCCATGGGTTGAATCAAAGATGTTACGTTAGGTGGGAGCAGAGTAGCAACAATATTTCCAGAAACTAACTCATCTACTGGCGGATGGGCTTTGCAATTGTCCAAAAGAAGGATGGCTTTAGTATCTTCTGGTAGACCAAGGCTTTTGAATGATTCCTTGACCTCAGGCACAAAGTGGTGAAAAAACCAGTCTTTAAAGAGGGCGGCAGTTATCCACGCATTTGATTGAGCATCGTATTGGACAGGCAAGTGTGTAACATTCTTAAAAGCCCTGGGTTTTGCAGATTTACCTATCACAAAAGGGGTCACTCGGTGGTTTCCAGACGCATTAGCACATAGCAAAACGGTTAATCTGTCTTTGTTTTTTTTAAAACCCTTGGCTGCTTTTTCTCCTCCCCCAGCTAGTGTAGATGTTGGTAAACATCGCCACAATAGCCCTGTTTCATCAGCATTGTAAATCTGTTCAGGTGTTAAATCATTATCAGCCACGATTTTCTCAAACTCGTCTTTGTATTTTTCTGCAGAGTTTTGGTTTGCTGAAAGGGTTTCTCCAGTTACATCAAGTCTTCGAATTCCATGCCGAAACTTAAAGTTTCTGAGCCAACCATCAGAATAATTACATTCACTTTCAGCAACTCCTAAATCTTGGCCGAATTTCTTTGCCTTTTCAACAATCATTGGCCCTGTTACCGGCTTTCCTTCAGAACGTACTGCACTAAACCATTTGAACAATACACTATCTAGCTGTTCCAGTTTTGGTTTTTTTAATGTTTTTCTAGAAGCCAATTTTTCAGTTGTTACCGATTGAGAAGCAAACTTCATTAGTTCATCTTTTTGTTTTTTAATGTCATAAATAGTTGATGAGCCAATATTAAACTCATTCATTAAAACATTTCTATTCTCGCCTTTTTCTAGCCGTTTGATGATTTCTAGTTTCTGATTGAGAGTCAGTGTTACGTGTTTTCGTTTCTCTCCTTTTGAACTCGAAGGCTTAGGTTTTGAAAACATGGTCACTGTACAGTTAGAACGAAAATCACTTTTTTTATAAACAGTTTCAAAAGTTACGTTTACTGCGATGTGAAAGGACACAAAACAACAACGCACAAAAAAATGGCGAAGACGCTTCGTGATTGATTAACGGAGCTGCACTGCACCTGAATTTGTTGTGACAGCTGAGACTAGCCGGCCGCTAATTGTTTCCGAACAATACCGAGCGCTTCCGGATGATCTCGAACTACCCCGAAAACTTCCGAATAGCTCTTGAGCGGTTTTATTTGCTTTAAAGACACACTTTTGGAAAAAACCAAAATTTTTGCAATTTTCCGGAGCGAGGCCGACTATCGGGCATTCCGGACTGTTGAATGCCGGACTAATGGACTTCTACTGTATATGCCTCAGATTTTAGGTAATCTCAGAATCAGAAATCTATCGGAATGAGGATGGGAGATCGCAGTGATCACAGAACTGCAAAGTTAAGGGGGATGATTTTATCTTGAAACTTTGCATACCTTAAAAACTCGTTATCCCAATAAAAATTCTTCTCTCTCTCCTATTTTGTATTGTGATTGATTCTCCACAATGCCTTTCTTAGTAATTGTTTTACCCCGACAATTTAATGTATTGCATACATGTACAATTTAATGCATACATTTAACGTTCCAAACGCCATTTATGGATTTACAATGCGCTGATGAATTCGCTCGGGAAAAAATGGGTATTGCCATTCGAAAATTTCGAAGTTTTTTTACTGCGACGTTAACCTTGAGAGCTCGCTTGCTTTAAATTATCACAATCTCGATAGCCTAACTTCAATAGCAATAACTGAAATTTCATTTCAATTGGTTTAGCGGATAGGGAGCTAGTGATACATATTTCGGGGGGAGTTTGTATGACTACCATGTGCTTAGTACATTTATTTTATATGAATTGTATCAACCCATTTCTCTCTCTCTTTCTCTTATTCATGCGCACACACCACATGCGAGGTCCTACAGTTAAAATTTTAGAATATTGTAAGAAAACGTAACTTTCACAGCAGTTGCTTTGTTTTAATTTTCAATTTACGCAAACATTGGTTGTTAACGAATATGGAATGCGACAACATTTAGCTATCGCTTTGATGATAACGAGGTCGTGCCAAAAATTCATTTAAAAAGAAAGGATTTTTAATCTATGGCTTATTATGATTTTCAAAAATGCTTGATATAACAGCAGTACGCGGATCTAATGAATGCCACATATGGTGATGAAGCGCCATCTGAAACAAAAAAGTATAGCTAGTTTAAAGACTTCCGTTATCGAAGTAGGTGTCTGAGTGATTAATTTTTGAGAAGACTGAACATGGACACTGAACATGAGACTGAACATGAAACATGGAGAGGCATAATGATAATTTCAAAAAACAAAACTAACCAACCAACAAACAAAAAATGCCAATGCTGCGGAAAAAAATGATCCTTTTAAATCATTATGGTGTACGTTCCGCTAAGTCTAGAAGCTTACCTGAACACCCTACAGACGGTACCAGACTGTAAAGTGAGTTATCGCTGTAGTCTGTAGCAAATGAACAAGGTCTGAAAAATGTTAAAATAATCTATTTATATACCTCTTAAATGAACAGAGGTACCACTTGTGCTACGGACTAACTTTCGCTACTTGCGGGTGTGTAAAAAAATATAAGATGAAGTTACACTCTTAGACAAAAAAAACGACGCACCACGACGCACAGAGAAGACATAAAGCAAAAAGCATATTGGACAAAAATTGATATGCATACAGGTTTCGATGGAAAATGCAGAATTTTACATTTTGGCTGCCGATGAATGAACGCTTGTCGCTACAGCGCATCTAATCTGCGCAGCTGGCAGGATACTTAAGAGGAGAAGTTAGGATTCCGGGTCATAAATTTTCACGAATTTCATTCCATGTACTCTGGTAGACAGTAACTATACCTCGCATACAGGTGCGCGAACGATATGCGCAGATGTCAGAATTTGACAGAGGTCGTGTGGTTGGGCTCAAAGAAGCCGGCTGTCTTATGGCTTATGGACGAATAGCTCGATATTTCAGCAGGTGCGATGCCACTATTAGACGATGTTGGCAGGAATGGGTGAACCATGGCCCTACACAACGTCAAGAAGAAAGCGGTAGGCCTAGAGAAACGGCAGCACGTGAAGACCGAGCAATCGTCAGAACGGCACTAACAGCCCCAGATGCATCATTATCATCGATCGTAAGTGCAACTAGTGCTTCAGTGACCGCAAGGACCATTCACAGACGGCTCATAGAAAGAGGGCTGAGGTAACGGCGCCCCTTACGCTGACTACCATTCACCTCTGCACAACGTCAAGCCCGTTTGCAGTGGTGCCGGGCTCATTCGCACTGGAATGTCATTGATTGGAGTGGAATAGCCTTCAGTGATGAGTCCCGCTTTGAACTGAGCCCTGATGACCAGCAAAGGCGAGTCTGGAGACGCCCCGGACAGCGGTGTGATACCAACCTGACTGTCTTTCGACAGACAGGCCGACAACTAGGAGTGGCGGTCTGGGGTGCCATTTCCTTTCATAGTAGGACCCCTTTGGTTGTCATCCGTCGCAACCTTACAGCACAGCGGTACATCGACGAAGTTCTAAGACCGTTGTGTTTCCCTTCATATCACGCCACCATGTGCTTACATTTCAGCAAGATAATGCCCGCCCCCACACAGCACATGTTTCTACTGCTTGCCGAACATTACCTTGGCCAGCAAGGTCGCCGGATCCCTCTCCTATTGAGAACGTTTGTAGCATTATGGGCAGGGCCCTCCAACCAGCTCGGGATGCTGACGATCTAACGCGCCAGTTGGACAGCAATTGGCACGATATTCCTCAGGAGGACATCCGCAACCTCTATCAATCGATGCCAACTCGAATAATTGCTTGCATAAGGGCCAGAGGTGGACAAAAGCGTACTGACTTTTTCACTTTGTGAAGCTCTGTCGCTTTAATGAATCATCCAATTTTTCTCAAACTGTAATCATTTGTTTTTCTGTACATGTGCATCACTTCTACCGATTTTCGTCCCATTCGGATAACTCTTTCTTGGTGCGTCTTTTTTTTTGTCTAAGAGTGTAATTTCAAAATACGGAACGTAGTCTGAGACTACCCGTCAAAATAAACTACTTAAAGCTGGCTTAAGTGCCGAGTGTTTAACACGTTGGCTAGCAAGATGCTACAGCAGAGCAGAGCTGGCGATAGTATGTAGTTGCAATGTGAAACTAACAGAATCTGTAAATCTAAAGCATTCAAATCTTCGCCTTAAATAAACAACTAATTTGCAATCTTGTAAAGCCTGCGCAAAAGAAAAGTTGGGGTAAATGTTACAATCTCAATAATTGGCTAATTGACATAAAATTATACAATGTCACACATGATACAACTAAATCCTGTTCGAATTATTCAGTGAACCAAATGCATTCACGTTTCTAAGTTCAAAAGCTCCATGTGGAAAAACGTATTTGCACGTTGGATCCCATACAATTTAATTCAAAAGAAAACTCTTTCCTGCGATGAAAAGCTATCACATAAGATTAACCTTTGTGGTCTCAAAAGCTGCTCTTTAGCTTGGATGAAACGAAGATTCGTTCCTAAGAAACTGATTTCTGTATTTTAAAGTGAATAAAATACTACAGTAGATTTTCTTGACTACAGAGACGTCAACGAAAATGATTGCTAAGTGCTTTAATAAATCGGCCATGCTAGAATCAATGCTTTGGAAGATTGCAGACAGTAAATGCGTACTTGTACCAAAATAATTTTGCCAGAAATATTTGCTGACTGAGGACAAAATGCCAAACGTCAAATCATTCTGTTTTATGATAAAGCAAGTTACCTCACTGCATTACAAATTACCAATCATATGAAGCATGAGAAAACTTATTTGATGATCCATTGATCTTTCCACCTGATTTAGCTGCAAATGATTTTTTCTTGCTTCCGACAGTTAAGTATAATTTGAGTGATCTTCAACATCATAGATCAAGTAGATCACGATTATAAATCACAGCTTTTTTTATATAAATTTCTGACTGGCATAACTATTTCAAAAGCTAATTTTTCGTTTAAAAAACTGTATTAATGCTAAACACAAATATTTCGAAAAACTGCGAACAGTTCATGTCCACATAAAACTATTTTGTACGTTATTTTCTACAAACTGTACTACTATCCTATGCATCTGCATATACACATTCTTATTCTAAGAAACGAAACACAAAAGTTTGACTCCCGTATGACATATTTAACCGAGGCATTTACAATTTGGAAATTATATAGATTTTTAGTGACAGAAAATAAAAGAAAATAAAACTTGTTGCTTTTCGTGAGAGGACAATTAAATAGTAAATTATAATAATTTGTGTTTTCCATGCATTTAATGCCTTTCGGTGTTATTCCTTGTCATATATTAATGCGTAACGTTCTTTAATTTATATTATCTTTGGTTCATATGGCATGCCAAGACCCACTAAAAACACGTTAGTGGCATTTATACCCAGTTTTATTTCTTAAGGATCCTTATCTACTAGCCATAGAAAGCAATTAATTGAAGTAGAAATATTTTTCCTTTTTAAAGAGTACAAAAAATCCTACGAGAAAGCTATGTGCCAATAGTTGAAGCGTACTTTTTCAAGCACCGACTGCTTCATACAGTCGCACACACAAATATACACGTATATGACGTTTTCAAAAGGATAAAACAAACTTTAGGAAGCAGTAAAGCGCACCAGTAATCGAAAATAAAACGTAAAGACTCTTTAGTTTGCTTGCTTTTCAGTAAACGGGAATTCCGTAATCGTAAATGAGCCGCGACTTCAGTTTTAGAGACAATGTACTAGTAAACGATTGGCCGACAAGGAAACCAATATGCACTTTACGATTCCATGGGGTAAAGTGACGTATTCTTCTGCAGGAAGTTTTTTCAGAAATCTTGAAAGATTGTCTATCAGTCATCAACGACGTATTATGTCCAATATGAGAAAGCATCAGCACATTTTCAACAACACGTATGCAAGGAACAGCAGTGGTATCTCAGTATACATCATGTATAATTACTGGTGACATTATCTCGAAAAAGGGGAAAACAATTGTAGTTCGTTTCACGCATATATCGCCTAACAAAGCCTTATAGGCAAACCTTTTCGTGTACGAACAGGGCATATACGAAGTTGGATGTATTTTAAAGCCGTCGTATACCGATATACCACTGTTATAATAAATGTTACCTTTTCGAGCAGTAGTATTGGTTGGAAGGGTCCTATGCTGAAGTTTTCTTTGATCGCCTTGCCTGCCGTGTCTCAGTTTCTTATTGAAGGGATATGCGAAGAGCCTTGCCTTTGAGACTTACTTTGAATCTGGTGAATAATACAATACTATATCTCTATTATTACAATGGATCCTGTGCAGCTGTTGATGTGTTTGATGTCTTCGAGGAAATCCCAAACTTCCCATCGTCGTTTTCGGTATTTTTCCGTTATACATCTGCCACGCCTATGAAAGAGTATCCAAACACGTGGCAAGACCCAACGATAGCACCATTCTGGAGACTATGTACGAATGTACGTGTGTGCATATGTGTAAATACGAATAATTAAAAGCTCATATTATTGCAATAATACCGCCAAAATGCGTGGCAGGTGCATAACGGATAAGTAGCCCGTTTTACTCTTTCGAGCAGTTAACGTGATTATTATTGATTAAAATAGCTTTTTCATCTTTATTGTCTTCTTATTCTTCTCCTCAGCTTCTTGACCGCCTCTTCTAGAGCCCCTAATGTTGCATTTTCATCTGTGCATTTTATGACGAAATATTAGTGTATAGAGTGCGCCATTATTGCTTAAAGTTTATCCCTTACTCTATATGCACATAAAAACACAATTAAAAATGTTCCATTAGCTAAAATTTGGGGAACATTCTATGATCATAACATTTACAATAAACAATCAGAAATTACGGTTATCTGAATTTTTCTAGATAATGTGGGAAAATCTTGGCAATTTTAACGCATGGTAAGATTCCATTGCTTCATGACCAAAATTTGCGACTCATGCATCTAATTTTAGTAAAAGGCCTGTGCGAATCGTTTGGGCTGTATGCAAGTTAGGGTGGAAATCTGTCTGCTAAAAGATGCACTATTCTTCAAATTTTGTCCTATAACATTTCTATCTTTTCACGTCTGTTTGCTCAATTTCACCTACCTTATGCCATGGGCTTTATAGACCATATATTTGCACAAAAGCTTCAAAACGTTTTCGAGGTTTGCTCATAGAAAGGACGAATTGAAAACATGACTTTCCAAAATAACGTAGAAATTCGAAATGTTTGTTATTAGAACTTGTACGCCTAGGTTTGTGATCTCAAAGCAGTAGCTTAAGATATCTAAAGCTTTTATAAGGTAGTAACTCAAAAGGCGATCAATAGCATACTCAGCTATTATCTGCTATTCGAGATCACTCTAGCTTACTTTACATTCTTTACAGCAAGTAAACATGCATTTTTTCTGAAGAGAATGATTACTCATAAACGAAAGTAAAAGGAGCGAATAACCGACATGTCTTCAGGTTACCTGAATTCAAAATAAAACATTAAATTCAAATCATTCAATAGAATAAAATTCGAGAAAGTTTTTCTATTAATATTTTTATAGAAATTTCACAAAGCGCTATTTATAAACCACTTATTTACAATAGAAATTAAAACGTTAAGAATACCGCTGAAGAATACCGAAAAGAAACTCTCGTTTCTTAATACTGAGTGTATCACAAAAGGGCGTGCTTCAAAATGGCACTTGAATTCCCCGATAATTTATTTAGAAATTCATTTGTTAAAAATTACAGTCCTAAAATTCCTAAAAGACTCTTGAATGCATTGTGTTTTAAATCGAAAGCAGACCAGTTAGTTGTTTTTTTCTTCTTTTTTAAGTTACCGTGCTAGATATAATAGCTTAGATAAATGGTATTCCAACTGTGGGTCGCAACTCCATTTGGGGTCCCGAATATTTATCGTGGCTTCGCAAGGTGGATAAAAATCCTAAAAAAAAATCTGAATTGATGATATATAACTAACGGTTGACGCTCTGATTGGGGACACGAAAAAGTGTTTTTTGGTGTCTTTTGCATTTTTATGGGGTCGTAGTGCCATAAAGTAAGAATACCAACTCGGATTTAAATAATCTTCTCTTAAGATATGGTTGTACTAATTTAACTTTAAAAGCAATATTCTCTTATAACAAAAATTAATATTCAGCTGCATTCTCATATAAATAAACAGGAATAAGATTTTAGTATTTTATTCTCGTACCAACCGTTATTCATGTTTTCTCTGGGAAACATACACAGGTCCGCATACCCGAAATGTCACTTGAAATTACGTGAATAATCATAACCCTTGAGTACCACAAGTACCCTCCTCGCATATATTGCAGGTTGTGGGCGTGATAACGCGTTTTGCTTGCTGTCGCAAAGATATTAGTATAGCATTGAAATGTGAAGGTTTTTACCCATAAAGGAAAGTAGTAACAGCGGTCTTGCATCTGTAATCATAGAGATGAGAAGTCTCAGTTGATTAGAACTGTCTTTTAAAATCTCACATTCTTGTCTTATTCCATCCAATAGAAAATAGAAATTTATGATCATTCTCTGCAGTTGAATGTGATAATTTTTTCACTTAGTCTCTGTAATGCTGTTTAACGTTTTAGCTTTAGATTCCACATGCCAAAGAACAGTTTGCATTCACCGTCTGTTGACGTCTACCAGTTTCAGATAAATTTCGGTGAAGAGCTTTTCACTTATACTCAGGAGCAATTAATAGAATTTTCACTTATATTCTTCTGATAAACGATTAATTGAGAACTAAGATTCAATAATTCGTAAATTAATTCTCGTAATTGATTTCGCCCAAATCATATACGAAACATTAAAAAATATGAAATTTTATGCGAATGATAGTTTGCATGTGTTCTAAAAAGCTGTCATGTCACAAGAAAATTTGTGAAATATAACGCTGAACATGTAAATCACAGACTCATCCTATGCGTTTCCTCATACGATGATCTTGTCCAGAGCCTCATAGCCTAATTTGTTAAAATAGTCGATTTACCGTGTTTAAGACTTTATTACTATATTTTCACTTGCTTGATTTTTGGAAGCAAGTGGCTTTAAGCTTCTACCAATATTTTGCTTTGTCAAAGAAATCACTTAGTGTATGAAGTAGTTAGTGTATGAACTTAGCGTATGAAGTGTTAGAAATCACTTAGTGTATTAAGTAGAGAAGTCATTTCTAAACACTTCAGAGGGAAATTCGGAAGTTTCAAATGACGTTTTCCAAAATACCTCTTCCGCATATTTGAAAAAAAAATTAATTCTATTTCGCTTCTTATTATACAATGTTTTAAGCTAATAAGGAACGTTGAATTATTTTTATAACAATGTGAAAATCATATTTCCCTACGAAAGAGAAATTTTTAACAACTGAAATATTGTAATGTATTGTAGGTGCATTTTTTATTAACTTCGGGGAGTAGTTTTCGTTTTATAATTTTCATTTGTTTTCACTGCGGTAGCCATTGCTTCTTTCTTGAGTTAAAAAAATTGTCCCATTGTTCTTCATAGAGATCAGTTTAAAAACTATAAAAAATAAGGATATTTGGAGCTTATCAAAAGCCCTGAGTGAAGAAATAATTTTCTTAGACTAAAAAAAATGAGAGGCGTAATACCAAAGCAAAGAATATAGAGTTTTCTAGATGAAGTCACATTTATTTTCTTTGTATTTGTCAAGAGAGTTCTTCTCGATGAAGTTAGTTTCAAGAATAACAATAAGAGTTTGAAATGTATTTCCCCACAATGATAATGAATAGAAAGTCGTTGTAAAACTTCTGGGATTTAATGAAATCTATATGTATGAGATCTCCCCCTAAAGCAAATCATCAACCATTCGGTAACTACTACACTAACACAGGAAGCTTTAACGAACCTCTTTTCATCAGCAAACAAAAGCAATTTGGGTAGTTTGAGTATAGGAGCTTAAAGAGGATTTGTTTATCTCGTGATAAATTCCTTCTCTATTAGCTAAATGCCTTTTATTACTTATTTAATAGCTTACAAAATTTGTAAGTTAAGAGAAGGAAAGACTATTTGGGAAAAGAACTTGTGATGTATCTCTTTTGAAAAGCATTACATTCTCACGACTTATGAACCAGGAATAAAAAAGGTGGCTTTAAATATAATTCCCGGCCCACAAAACAAGATAACTTTTATATAGTTGTAAATAATGTGCTATAATTGAATTGTTATAATGCATAGAGACTAAAGAAATAAACGAAGATATTTGGGACAATCTTTTGGAAACAAGGGATACGATTTATATACACTTAGTTATTATTTGAATGAATCTTTAATATATTGACATAAATGTTGATTTCTGAATCTTTTTTAATATGTACTTTAGTATTCAAAAATAATTTTAATTTTATTAAAGTTTTATTAAGTGTTTCTTGGACCCTAAAGAAAAACAATGGTAATAGTAAATAATAGCTAAATGTAATAGTTTTTAGGCACTCATTAGCTCGGTGATAAAACGAATATTTAAAAATAATTAATACTATTACTATTAAACACTGCCTCAAAGCTTTAAAAATATCAAAAGAAATGAAATATAGTATAATAGAAGCTAATTGTAATAAATACGCATATTGACAAATATATATTCAGTTAGGATTTCTGATAATGTAGTGATTATTTAAGGAAACAACTGATTTTATTTTCTATTCAAATTCTACCTACTATTGTTACAGATTTCAAAATTTAAATACCTTATTCCGCTCATAGCACTAGTCTGCAACGAAGGAATAAATTCAAGATTCTATGTCTTTACACTTTTATCTCTTTACTTATGATTACATAGGATTTAGTTTAACTAAGCAGTCCTAGAGAAAATTGAGTCTTGCTATTGAAAATGCGAAAATTTTACTTCTTTTAAACCTAAATATATTTCTATAACTATCCTTCAAAATAATTTGTAAAGAATTCTAAATTTCGATTAGATTATCACTTTTAAACTAAGAAGCTAACAGTTAAATTGAGTCTCACATTAATTAATATAAATTTATTCAACATTTAATTTTCTAGATTAAATAGCATCCACACGAATACATATAAAGTTTTATTAAATAACAACGGCCAAATTGCGCACGTGAATGTTTAAATATGTATAATTATTCTCAGGGTTCCATTCTCTAGGTGGCTAATAATGTAAAATGCGAGGCAGTAAGCTCTATTGTCTTCGTCTATTTTCTTTGTATTCTAATGAACTATCACAGAAGATTTAACTTTATTAATTGTTTTAAGCACTAAGCTTGATATTTTAAAATACAAATAAAAAATAACAAAATTGTTATCTAATTTAAAGGTGAGAACAATTAAAAAAATTTTTTGTCACGTTTAAACAGAAAATTTAAGCATGTAAATTTCTACCGAAATATATGACATTTCGAAAACGAAGTTTCTACTCTTTTCTCCTTTCGAAGATGTGTTTCACTTATTTAAATATTATTTATTTGGAAGTGTAAAAAGTAAAATATGACAACTTTATCTGAAAATGTTGTTATTATTCAGTGCTCTAGAATCAAAAAGAAATTATTTAATATTTAATACTTTCACTTTTATTTCATATAAAAACTTTCATATAATATCTTCTATCAATTTTTGATGCTTGAATAAACTCTACACATTTGAAAACATCGGCATTTAACTTTTGTCTAACAGTTTTCTCCATCTCGACATGATAGCAGAGAAATGCATATATTCCGCCGTTATCTGATTATTTCCTCAAGTGTATTTCCAGTATAAATCAGAGTTTGGAATAAAAATACCTAAAACGTTATGTAAGACTTCGGAATCATGCCATGCTTTAAAACAAAAATGACTGACAATTTTGAAAATTTGAAATTTCAGTATTTTCCTCAAGAGACATTTCCAAGAGCATTGACAAGTGAAACCCACTGGATGATCAGACTTCATCAATTTTAAGTGTTGTTTTTAAATATTTAAAGGAAGTCAAATATATTAACGTCTCAAAACGCTAACAATAACAGAAGCTCCAATGTATCTAATTATTATTTACAAATAACTGGCACCTTCGTGACTTAAACCCTTTTAGGCTTCTGTATTCCTATGTTACACAATAGAAACTATTATGTTCAAAGCATTTGTTTACATGTTCTCTGTCTATAGGTTCGAAAGAATCACAAAGCAAACGTACTGGACAATTTCTTGGATTATCGTAAACAGATAAACATCAAGGCAGTCTTGTTTAGTTAAAAGGCAGAGCGGTGTCGAAATTTTAACATGAAAAGTAACTGGGATAGTGTACCTCTTATTCAAGAGACATTTCCAAGATATTACCTCATCTTTTCAACAGTTATTTGAGTGGCGAAATTTCAGAAATTTATGTTTATCAATATTTTAGCAGAATGAAAAGTCATTAAATTTCTGTATCTTTGGTGTTTCAATTCTCTAGTCGGTCAGGAATATTGTCAGGAAATCTGTGTTCTTACTTTTCTCGATATCGCAATGAGATGGCACAAAACTATGATGCCGTAGAGTTCACTAGCGAATTTCGAAGATGTCGCAGTCGTCCTTTACGAGTCATAACGTTTCAAGTCGAAATTTCTACTGCTGACAAGAACATGAATGACAGACCTATAGTCCTATAGATGAGAGCTCTGTAGAAGGAGGTTTCTCAACAGTTATGCTGTTGTTTGGCATATAGGATGCATCCGTTTCATGAAAAACATTGTGTTGTTAGTACTGACTGTTTTAAATAGCTTCCTATGTGCACCAGTTCCAGCACCAATAAATGTAAACATAACATATTTAAGTTTCTGAGATCTTTTAAGTTACACTTTTCCCAGAAATTAATATGAAGAAATCAGCAAAGCGTTTTCAGCAAAATCGCTGCCCTTTATCAAATTTCGTATTCCGCTGAGGTCAGATTAGTCAGCAATTGGATGACAGCAATAAGAGTAGTCGGAAATGCTATGGTAGTCAGGCGAAGAATTCGATTCTGCACAGTTTCCAAGCTCCTAATAATTTAGGTTGAGGCCGTCTTACAATTTTTGTTACAAAAATGCTTCAATGATCGCCTGCCGACGGACTCTGAATTCTGTACTCCTTGCAGTTAATGGATCCTACTCCTCACTCCAGCCAGAAAAGGAACCTCTTAGACACCATCGTATCGTGTCTACTTTCAGAAGAAAGATGTTGATTCTGCTATTTCTATTTAATATTCTTAGCATGTAATATATCATATAACTACGTGTTTTCTACGTAATTGCATATATATTACTTCAATACATTTGAGGAATTTATGGTTTGCTATATAGCGTCTCGTAGTCTAATACAACATCAAATGTACGAGAAAGCTTAGACTAGAAGGAAATGATTGCTACATATTTAAGTCCCACAGAAACAGGGTAAGGGTGTAAACGGCCCTTTTATTTGACTCAAAAAAGGTTAACAGACGGCACCACTGTTTACAGAAGCTATAAATTATGGCTTAAATCAAAGATAATGGATTAACTAATACTAAGAAAAGCAAGTTAGCCAAACGGCTGCAAAATTCGAATAACTCTCAAGCTGGCTCTGATCTAAATTCAACGTAACAAATCTAATGGCGAGAATAATGCAACGCCGAGAATACTATTCGTAAGGAAATCAAATTAGCAACGTGGCGTTAAGCAGGCAGAACACGCTCTGATGCTACACTTTAAAACCTTCCTTTAAATACTTATTTCTTTCTTCCTCATTTGAATATCACGCGAGATAGATATTTACATTCTGGCAGGAAAATAGAAATGAGGAAGATAGGAAAGTAAACATAAAATAACTGGTTAAAGAATTTAAGCGAGATCTTAGAGTTATTAAATGATAAGTGTTTTACTTGTGTTCTTTGTGTTTAATCTTTTGCTATAGCATTTAATTGAGTAAAGAATTTAAACTTCCATCATTGAGATTACGGAACTAAGATTTTGTGTATTGGCTGAACACGTAATTTGTTAGCATAAGTGATCTCAAGTTGATGAAAATCAAAGTAAGATAATAATAACTAAAGCACAAATCACTGTTGAAAAATTTCTAAACCTAAATTCGAAATTGAAATAAAACCCAATTTACGTAACTGGGCGCCAAATATCCGAGGCGGAAATTGCTTCAGGGTATGAAAATGAATATCGTTTTGTGAAACTGAACAGGAACGATGAGAAGCTACGGAAACCTGCTTTCGAAATTATTCTAAAAAAGAAAAAAAAATATTAATTCAATCTTTAATAGCAAAGTAAAAGATTTTACTGTTGAGTGACCGAAGCGTGGGGATAAAAACATTGTTCCGTATATTTACGAGCAGAAGATAACCAAATCATGCACGTAAGGATGGAATAACCTTTGAAGGAAAATGGAGTGAGTTAGAGAAAAGATCCAAACGATAAATTTCTTGAGCAAGCATTTCCTAAGAAAGCTGTGTAATTTGAAATTAGAAAACGAATATAAGCATCAAGAACACGTAAAGAAAATGTTTTGTGGTCACAGCCGAATTCAGAAGAGTATGTGAAGATACGAAAGACAGTCATATTGCAGCACTATTAAGAAGCTTTCTACCAAGAAGCCATGGCAATCTTATAGCAGCTTTAGCAGTTTTCAGAGGTAAGAAGTTAATGTGAAATTTGTAAAAGTGAGACTAGTTAACAAACATTTTTAATTAGAAAGATAAGTATAAGAGTAAATGAAAAGGCAAGAGTTTACAAAACATTTCTTAACAAAAATTTTAATTTCGCATTATAAATCTCATTGTCAGTTATTGGAGGAAAAAATTGTGCATATGAATAAAGGAGCTATATAACGAAATGTAAATAAAGAGAAAAAACAAAAAAAGAGTGTACTCTCAACTTCAAAAAGGCAAAGTAATTAAAAATGAGGAAAAGAAATAGGAAGCAAATATTTTAGTAAGCGGAAATACAGATAAAGATGAAAAGAGGGATGACAAATCGGAGAAGAAGGAAAATTATGCCTCTAAGGTTAGCAAAGAAAGAAAATTTAAAAATCAGATTGATTGGTTGATTTAAAAGTTACTTGTTATTAGACGGACACAGTAGAAATATTTGCAAAATTATTTAAAAGGTATTAGAAGCAAATAAGAATTGCTAATGGAAGTCAGATGGAATCCGACCTCAGTAAGTGATGGTACTCATTAAGTACAGGCTGTGTAAATGTAGAAGGAAAGAAAGTGTGGATAAAATGTACTGATATTCCATGTATTCCGTAATTTGAAAACTTTCATTAAAAAGTATTTATTACAGAATTTCAAGAAAAGACACATAAAAGAAGTTTCAAAGGCAAGCCCATATGATAACAAAAACAGAAGGAAACTTTTATGAAATTACCAAATCGGAGGAAGAAAAGACTGAAACTGCTATTGCTAAAAGTAAAATAACATTGATCAATCTCACAGATAATAAAGACAGAGCTTATAAAATTATGAGAAAGTTAGAAAATGAAACTTGTAAGAAATAAAAAGACATCAAATACTGCCACAGCCAAGCCAAGTTATCTCTAAAATTAAACTTTAGAATTAATACGTTCAGTGTTGACCAATGATTACCACATCATTAGCTGTAAAATAGCATTGAATTATAATTATTCCTAATACACTACAGTTTACTTAACATGACATGTTTCAGGAAGGATGACGTTGTCCCGAAATTAGAGAAAGTTCGCAGCCATGGCAACAAAAACATTTGGAATACATCCAAAAATCTTAACAAAAGATAACGATGACAGATTCTCAAATCAAGAGATGGACGAATATCTAAAACATTGCAGAAACGGACATTAAACCACAGTACAAAACTCACCAGGATGGAATGAGCAGAAAATCAAATATCTCTAATGGACAAAATCCATGATAATTTTTTTTTTAAAAATGCTGTTAATAGACTTCGGACTTTAATTAGAAATTAATAACAGCTGCGCATCTACAGAATAAGCTGCCGTTAAGAGTAGTTTTTAAAATATCTTATAAATAAGTTTAGGAGTATTAGAAAATCTAACGTAGGCCGCATAAGAGCGCTTGGTTACATAGCTTAAGCTAGAAGCAGAGGAAAAACATTGCAGAAGAATGAAATCTAGTTGAGAGAGTGATTGTACTGATGGAAACGGAATCTAAATCCCACATACGATCATTAAAAGTAGTCCTTAATCGAAATGTCTTATAATAAAATTAAAAGAGAAAAATAAACGAAATGATGAAAATATAGTGAATTTTACCAGGTACTAAATCTATAAACAGTGAAATAAATTTCACAGCTGCCTAGATGATTCAGAGTAACAAACCGTGCAGCCTCACCAAACTAGAATGCAAAATATGAAGAAACCAAAATTCCCACGAACAGTATGTAAGGTTTTAGTTAAACTAACCAAGTTTTATTTTAATTTAAATTTTTCTATCTCTTCTCTGTTTCAACTTCCCGTCAGAAGAAGCGCGCGTTATCAGCTTATGCTAATTTTGAAGTACAGCGAAGTACTATCTAAACCAGAGGTAGAAACCTCTTAGTGTGAGAGAGCTTTAGTCTCAGATCACGGTCATTCTGTTCGACGTTCGCCTGACCAGCTAGCAGCTAAAATTATAAGCCATAGTGCTTACTACGTGATTGCATATTGAAATAAATTGAAGTGCGCTAGTATTAGTGTTTCTTGCTACGCACCAGTTAGTTAGAGGCCAAACTCCGCGAATTGCTCTGTGAGCAAAGTTTAATTACATTTCTATTTAGGTTTAGAGATTTATTTAAATGTATTTGATTTGTTAAGTTAGGCCCAAGTGTGGTCTTTTACTTTCTGTATCCCTGCCGAGTAGGGAAGTGTGTAAATAATAGTGGTTTAATAAAAGAGGATTTTAAATCCCTTTCAAGTGCAGTTATTCTCCAGCACAGTATCTACATCAGAACAAAGCCAACATTTTTCAGCTCCCTGTTCCAGTTCAGGACTTGAGGATAAGGACCCCAGTAAAGACAGCATCATGTTCGCTAAAGCTATGCATAGAACACTCAGTCCTGACAGTGGCGCCCGAACAAAAAGAAGAGGATGGCCTTAACGACAAGAAGACGAACCTGAGATACCTGCTGTACCTGTCCAAAATCCTGAGATAGCACCTCCTGGCTTAGAAGGATTTGGCTACATCGTACAAGCCATGCGAGCAGCCATGAAGCCAGCGGCAAGTTTTGACGGCAAGACAGCCGTAATTAATTTCCTGGAAAAGCTAGACTCCCACTCCATGCTATATCCAGTTCACGAATTTCAGAAAGTCGCTCTTGCTACCAGCGCTTTGAAGGGCCAAGCGCTAAGTTGGTTCAAGTGCATTGGAAAGAATCTCTTGGGGGAACCAGGAAGCCCCACATATACGTATGAAAATTTCAAAAATTCCTTGGTGAAAGCATTTCCTGTAGTACGAGACCGAGCCAGACTGGAAGCGGAACTTTTTAGTCGATATCAAGAAAAAATAGAAGATTTGTCTAATTTTATTTTGAGAAAAATTCAAGTTTTCAAGCTTTTGTATGGAAGTCGCCCGGATCCTGAAGTTATTCAAATTATACTTCCTAGGCTACTGCCCCAAGTTCAAGATTTCATCGAGCTAAGAAACCCAACGACGTTAGACAGATTATTTGAGCTCGCAGTACAATTTGAAAGCCGAAGAACAGCCGACAACGAGCGACGACGCCAATTTGAGCGAAGAAGTCAGTGGAGTTCGCCAAGACCCCAGCAGAAGCAAAATCAAAGTTACGGGAATAAGGCGAAGCAATGGCCGAAGAAAGATGTGTCTCCTAAAGCGAGCGGCGAACGAAGGGAATTCAATAGAAGAACAAGCAAAGATTCCGAGGGCAACCAGAATAAGAAGAATTTAATTGTGCTTGAATGATAATGTGTGTGTGCGAATTTACACGGGTAAGAATAAAGAATTGTACCCAGAAATTATTGTTATTATGTTGTACTAAAATTCCTTTCCTTCCAGATTTTGCTGGAAGGAGTAAGACTTATGAAAGAAAAATTTTGAAGACTGTTGTTCAAGCAAATGTCTTCTGTAAAATGTTTTCACAAACAGATATTGATTTGTAAGAGTTGGCCTAAGTTTAGAAGAGTGAAATTTTGACTATTTGTTTAGAATTGCGAGTTTCAACATGGTCCCTTTGGACCACAGTAGTTTAACTACCGCAATTCTGGCGGGAAGTATGTAAGGTTTTAGTTAAATTAACCAAGTTTTATTTTAATTTAAATCTTTCTATCTCTTCTCTGTTTCAACTTCCCGTCAGAAGAAGCGCGCGTTTTCAGCTTATGCTAATTTTGAAGTACAGCGAAGTACTATTTAAACCAGAGGTAAAAACCTCTTAGTGTGAGAGAGCTTTAGTCTCAGATCACGGTCATTCTGTTCGACGTTCGCCTGACCAGCTAGCAGCTAAAATTATAAGCCATAGTGCTTACTACGTGATTGCATATTGAAATAAATTGAAGTGCGCTAGTATTAGTATTTCTTGCTACGCACCAGTTAGTTAGAGGCCAAACTCCGCGAATTGCTCTGCGAGCAAAGTTTAATTACATTTCTATTTAGGTTTAGAGATTTATTTAAATTTATTTGATTTGTTAAGTTAGGCCCAAGTGTATTACTTTCTGTATACCTCCCGAGTTGGGAAGTGTGTAAATAATAGTGATTTAATAAAAGAGGATTTTAAATCCCTTTCAAGTGCAGTTATTCTCCAGCACAGTATCTACATCAGAACAAAGCCGACATTTTTCAGCTCCCTGTTCCAGTTCAGGACTTGAGGATAAGGACCCTAGTAAAGACAGCATCATGTTCGCTAAAGCTATGCACAGAACACTCAGTCCTGACAAGTAGTCTGGAGAAGTATCTGCCAAAGGTAAAGCTGCTACGGCTAAAAGCAACAAAATCATTCAATAGAAATAAATATAATCATTCAATAAAAATAAAGTAGGCTAAATATTTTCATCTTCCAGAAGGGGGAACGAAAACGATAGATTTAAATGGACACCCCCCAAAAGAAAATACGGTGCTGCAGGAAATGCAATTAGATACAATACTCCACTAGTAGAAATATAACATCTGACACTTGGACACGACTGCGATCGACGCTTGTTCCATGCTGCGATAAGAACTGAGTTACTAATCGCAACTCACAGATGAGTGCTTTTGAAACGTGCAACATGAACTTTTTGACAGTAAAACTGGAATCTTACTTGAAAATTTCAATAAAAAATTATATGGGTTAGCTAGAAGATTCTGTAAGAAAAAAAAAAGGTAAACAGTTTTCAAATTATTTATGGATTATAGTAAGTTTCTAAAGAACTGAAATCATAGAAAAACGCATTTCAAGAAAAGATGATTTCAAGGGCTTAATCCATCCATATTGCTTCATTAAAAAACAGTAAATCAATAACCTATGTAATGATAAATCATGATATATTTCATGATTATAACTAAAAGAAAACTTGAATATTTGCAGGAATTCAAGCAGGTAGTAGAAAATTCTGTAGACTGCAAAACCTAGAGAAGATATCTAAACAACTGCATGGAAATCGAGAGAATAAACGATGGATGTTTCGAACTCCATAAGTCTGGATAATGCTCCAAGAAACGTTATTGAAGCTTTCATACCATTGCATTCAAATATATACATTTTATTCCCTCCACCAAACACCACTTCCTTCATGCAACAAATGGATTAAGGAATTATAAAATCATTCAAAGCGTACTATATCAGGCACGTTTACATCTCTGCAAATGCAGCACTAGACAAAGGAAAGCACGACAAAGGCACTAATGGCACTTTGGAAGCAATTCAACATAAGAAACTCTATAGAAATAATTAAACTCGCCTGGCAACAAGTATATTCATCAACAATGAATGTTTGTTGGCATCGGCACTGACCAGAAATTTCAAAAGTTTTAAAGGATTTCCATTGCTTGAAAATGAAGCTAAAAATTCGTACAAATTAAAAAAAATGCAGCGGAGAATTTTCAGCTATGTAAGAAAAAGGTAGAAGCAAATTAGTCGAAAATAACGATCGTTAAATTACAAATGAAGAATTAGATGATCTTATAACGATCTGCCGACGCTGAAAGCAGCGACAATGAAGAAAATAAAGAGCCTTTAACGTACGAGAACTTAAATGAATTGTTAGCTAAGCTCATTTTTTAAGAAAAGCAAAAGCAAGCAAAACGTTTTTTCTTGAGAGCACAAAATCAAAAATAATCAGAAGAAGTGGCTTTGTTTTATAATCACAGTATTGAGACCTGATGTAGCCTACTTTGCTGGAATAATGAATATTAAAGGAAAAATCCATATTTACCTGATTTGCATAGAAAATAACTGTAATCTTTCAGTATTTAAGAACTACATGGAAAGCGTGGATTTGCTCAAGAGAATGCAATATAACATTTGAAAAAAGCATGCAGTAAATAATTTGGTATGGAAAAGGAAAGTGCAGTACATGAATACATTGAAGTTAAAGCGTGACGAAGTCCTGCATAACTTAAAACATAAAAAGAATCTGCAAGCTATATTATAGCAATAGCAGGGTCACGTTTACGAAACCATTGCCGAAACTATTATTTAAGATTTCATTGAGTTAATCGAACTTGTTCAAAAAAATGCAACCTACTCAGACTACATAAATGCTTCAACGACTCACTGATGATAACCTGTATCCTAAACGGTTCTTCCAGGGTAAAAAAAAAAACACGCGTTCAGTTTATGTTATTGTCTCCATCTGCATAAGAATCCAAATGGGGAAATAGCGAAAACGCTTAATGTTTAGTGATCGCATTCTTTTTTTTTTGGTAATAAATATATTGTTTTTTATATAATCATGCATATATTATTTCATTTCATCGATAAAAAGATTTTGTCAATTGATATTAAAAGGTAACAGCTTGTTTTCACCTTTTTTTTGGTTCGATGACATTCTGTTGCATTTAATCTAAAATTGAATCTCCTTACCTTTTCGTGTTCAGAATGGATATTGTAATATCGATTTCTTATATTACTTTATATAGCATCAAAAAAGTCACTTTAAAAGAAATTTTGTTAGGTTTATTTTTAATCATATGTCTGTTGAAAAAAGAGAAATAAAAGTGAGATGAGAGAACTGTTTTATTTCTTAAAATAAAGTGCGAGCACATCAGGAATCGAGATTTTGATTCTAATCGATGAACACAATAAAAATCTAAAAAATACTTTAACTGGATTGGTTTGAAAGATGTCACGAAGGGCTGCCAAGAGTAGTTTTGTAACTAGAATTCGTTCTACTGAAATATATAAATTACTTTCATTTAAGTGACTTTTAAATGATTCTTATTTTGCTTTACATTACACAAAAATAAGCGTTACCTCATTAAAGAAAAGTTGCTTGTGAAATATGTAATGGTAAAAATGTTTTTGCTTCTTAAGAAATAATCTAACTGTATAAAGGGAAAGCAAAGTCAAATGAAAGCATCCATGTTAAGACATTAGTTACGCCTGATGATGAAAAATAAAAGAAAAAACTGTGTCGTTCACAATTAACGCAGATGTTCAAGACGCTAATGGCAATGAGGCTGGTAAATTATAAATGAAAGATAAAATTACCATACAGTCATCTTTTGAAGCTGTTGCGTTAACTACATAATTAACGAGATGATATAGTGCGCCATTAAGCATTGTACTATCATTAAATCAATAAGATGTGAGCAAGTATCTTAGTATGTCTTCTTGAAAAAAGTGTAACCGATCGTTATCAAAAGCTTAACTTTGGTTCGTTGAAACTACCTCACAAGAGACAACAAGAAATGTGGGACAGCAGCAATAAATGAGAAACTGGTGAAAATAACTGAAATTTTCTCAAACATTTATTATCTTAGCATCATGCCACAGCTGTGTAACTGAGAAATATTTATAAACAAACTGAATACTATTAGTTTGTGGCTTAAATCACAGTTTTAAAGAGTATATTTTAAAATTAACATCATAAAAAACCACAATAGGATCAAATTGTAATGCAAATGGCTAATTATGCATAAAAACATGCGGAAAATATAAATTATTATGTACCGTATTGACTTAGTAAAACTTTAGATATTAAATATCAAAATTTTATTTAACAATGATTTTTAATGTATAATAATATCTTAAATAATCGTTTAGATATTACATATTTTTAAGCAGCATTGTGATGTCTTTTAACCAACAAGTATGTTCTGGGTTTGAATCTCAGTGCAAATCTAAAGAAAGCTTAGAAATTGTGTCAGGTGAACCCAGGAAAAAATGAAATAGTTAGTAAGTGGAAATCCTGCAATGTGAGTAAGAACAACCACACTTCTCTATTCTAAACTGAGTCAGCTAATTACATAGCTGGAAAATTAAGATCAATATTTTGATAAATTATATAAATGGAATAAAGACATATTTACAATAATTAAACAGCAAACTTAATAAGGAACGGCTGTTCAAGTCTTCATCAATTGCATAATTTCATTCATGCTGTATCATAAAAGAAAAGACATGGCTTGATAGGATTTTCAATTTATTACGTGATTGTGATTTTTAATGTTCCGTCTTCACCACATCTGTAGACAGCAAGAAGTCTTGTAGGAATACCAATAACTGAAATTTCCGAATAAAAGAAGCAAAAATAACGAATGTATCCCAGGGCTTTTACTTCGGAAAGTGAACTCCTTTTAAATCTGCAAATAACTAATCAGAATTATATCACTTGGAAAATCCTAATATGGATTATTTTCGTAGAAATTCTGTTAAAAGAAATTCTAGGAGAAAAGTGCAAGAAAATTGATACAAATGAGCTTCGGAGTAAATGATGCATTTTATTCAAAATATAAAGCTGAAGGTTGTATCCAAAGATTGATATTCAGTGTTCTAATATAAAGGAATTTAGGTTAGCTTTATAATGATTAAAAATGTTGATATTAACTCTAAAAGAGATCCAATAATTGGAATAGTAAATTAATGCCAACAACAGAATCGCCTCTTTAGAATGCAAATGTTAGTATTTAAAGCTTGTAGAAAAAGAAGGAAACTGGGAAGGAACTGCGTAAACTTTTCTAAGGATCAAATGATTAATTCTGTTCGAAAGGCATGGAGCCATGAAAGGAGCAGATAAAATGTAAACATCCTAAACTTATGTAATTTATCATACTTCGCCGACTAAAGTATTATTAACTCATTGTTAGAAACCTTCTGTTAAAGGATTTGAAGC
>KK117689.1:498718-524940 GCA_000611955.2 Stegodyphus mimosarum
CTTTGCTTTAGGGAAAGATAAAAAGAGACCCGAGATCCGTTCTACGTTAAATCACTGTCAAATTTGTGCGTAACCTAGTGCTGTCATCCATAACGCGTCCAAGACCTAAGATAAGGACAAAAACAAAATTCTTGCTTCCTATGTACGATAAAATTCGTTGACCTGATCTGGCTATGGATTCAGATGATGAGGATTAAAAGCAACAACAAGAGTAACAGTTCTTTAAATAACACATTACTCCGCCTAACATAATTAATTGCCGAATACGTCATTGCCGAATCAAATGCAACTCGAATGACGAATCGCTTGTTCTGTGAATACCCTTTTATAAGCTAATTTCAATTTTAATTGTAAGATGAGTGCTTCCGTATTCTATTCTTTAGCTGATTCTTACTCAACATATTATTGAGTTTTTGTTGCTTATATTCTTTACACTTTAAGTATTACTGTTCTTTACTGTTTAAATATTCTTTTAAGTTACTAACATCTCAGTTGTCTTGAGTTTCACGTCATTGAGTATAAAGAGAATTCATCCTTAATATTTTGAAAACACACTGAAATTTTACATATTCGTCTTCTTCATATCGTCAATATTATCAGTGCGAACTAGTATATGGATTGAAATGTTTAATTTATCCTATTATCTAAGGCATAACTTGTTTGCAAATAAGAAAATTTGTTGAAATGTATCATGTTATATTTTTTATTTAAATTACTGAATCAATTACTTATTTTTATTTTATTGAAATTACAGTAACTAGTGATAGTTTTCAATACTTGGGTTTTTTAATTTACTTGCAAAAAACATCTAGTTAATATTAAGTTAATTACCTCAGCTACACAGCTCAGTTTTTCTCTTTCAAAACCTGCGTGTTGTACTAAATAATGTGGATGCAAAATTAAATAACTTCTTCAAATATTTCTGCGAAGTAATTCATTTTAAGTACTGGAACACTTAAAATATGCAACATTTATTCAAAATTGCAATACTTTATCCGATATCCTTTAGCTAAAATGATGCTTTATATGCAATTTGTCGTATATTTTACATTTGTATTTTTATACAAAATGTTTGACTTATTTTCATACCTTCGTCAAAATTTCTTTCGGTTTGGTTTTTCAAGGAATATTATGCATCCTTTTTCCTTTCACTTTATTCGGTGCGTGCACGAAAAAACTTTAGTCCGGAGAACTGAAAAATCCGAATTTCACAAGTGTTCGATAGAGTTTCACTCTGAAGAATTATTGTGAAAGTACCTAGAATTCGCTTATGCCAAGTCAAATTTCCTTATCTTTTTGTTCACAAAGATTTTCCTTCTTGCGACTTAGTCATGGTATCCATATTCTGCGGAATCTTCTGACAGTTTCGGAAACCTTCATTGCAAACCGTTCAGTTCTGATGCACATATCTGAGCTTTGGGTTTTGCTTGATTTTTCATAGTATGAAGTTCCAATGCCTTCGTATCAGCTTGACATATGATCCTACTTTCAACACTTTCCTTAGTATCCTTCATTTCGTAAGATTAAAGATAGCTAAGCACTTTGTATTAAGATCTTTCGATTCACTTTCTAATTCTTTTACCAACTTTCACCAATATTGAGGAAATAAATTTTTATAGAACATGTAGATTTTGTCCTATCTTAAGTATTTACTTGAAATTTATTAGAATACTTTATAGAAGAATTAATAATTTATAAAGAAAGACAACAGTTCTCGAGCTATATTTTCTTTTAAAATGAAATATATATGAAATATATATAAAATATTTCATATATTTTTCATTTTAAAAGAAATGTATAGCAAAACCCATTACATGCAAAATATCTCAAAAACGAAGTTTAGTGTACAGGTTCGTTTTTAAAACTTGTTGACTAAATCATTTTATTTTTGAAATGTAGGAGGTTTTTAAATAGGTGAAAAAAGCTGAAATCATTCTTCTAATGTGTGGCAGAAGAGTTTTGCAAATATATTTCAAAAACACTTACGTCCGAAAATAAATACAAGGAACTATAGCATTAATATCTTTGCCAAAGAAATATTTGCGTGAAAAGTTCCTTATTCAAATTATATTTTCGGTTTCAAAATATCATGACTGAACATATTGTTTAGCATTTTATCAAAATTTTAAATCTGCATTAAATAATTTCGAGAATAACAGAAGCATCATTTGTGTACTTTTGCCAATGACTTATATTGTTAAAATGCTAGTTAAGAGTTTTCCCATTTCTTCGATTATATCCAAAATTGATGGACAGTTCTTAAAAAAATTTGGTATGGGCAATGTATGGTCTGAGTGAATGCAAAATGCAAAATGTATGGTATACATGTAATGATATACATGTATGATCGTGCACAGGACTCATCGGCGCAGAAAGTTCCAAAACAGAAGTTGCAAATTCAAACAGAAAAGAGGCTAAGAGAGGTTACAGTCTCACCTAACAATCATAGAACTCTCAAAATGTGATTGGATATAAAGCATATTATGACGCCTTGTGGCAGTCCTTTCCTGATCTTAAATAAACGCTCTTTCCAGACCCAGGAGGTTTCTGGTAGGGGAGGAAGAGTTGCAGTTGCCCTTCTTAGGTAGGGGAGGAAGAGTTGCAGTTGCCCTTCTTAGGTAGGGGAGGAAGAGTTGCAGTTGCCCTTCTTAAACTATTTCATGCATGTTCTATAAGGTGTAGGTCTAGAACCTTGCTCACCAAATTATATGATTATTATTCTCTTATTTAAAAAATTGTCGATCAGATCAGCCTTGAAAAGACAAAATAGTGCTTCAAGATATTTCTTGTTGGCGACCTGCGCATGTCTATACACAAGATAGCCATTTAACTTGGATCAGAGAACATCGATTTCAGACCAAATATCAGTAGTAAACCGTTCTCTTCACAAATGAGTCGCGATCCATCCTAACCACTGATTTTCGATGTACTTTCATCTAGAAAGGAGGAGGGGTATTCTACCTGTTCCCTGATATCCACAAAAGAATCCAGTATGGCAGCAGAGGCTTCGTGGTGCGGATAAGCCTCATGTGTGATCGATGCACAGAATTTTGTGTCTTCAGGTCAGAGGTTCAGTAATTGCTGCGAGTTATAGGGAAAAGGTGTTGGAGCATTTAGTGTATTTGCCTTTTTCAGGATGAAGTTAGCCCTCAGTTCAGGTTTGTGGACAACAAAGCTCGTCTACAAGGGCTTAGTTTTGGAAAAGTGACGATGTTAACCAGACGAATTGGTCAGGCGGAATTCCTGATTTATAAATTCCAGATCATATCTAGAACGGTCTTAACAGCATCTCATTTTACCGCTCTCTGAACCTGAAGACCTGAAAATAGCGCTGCTGCAGGAGTGAAACTATGGAGACCCATAGAGTGCTTCATTTCGAATATGAAGTCATGTTGTGAGAACTGTATGACTGTCAGAGGGACCATAACCCTATTAGTCTCCCATTTTATTCTGTCTTGTAACCTGTGTTTCAGACCTTTTCTTCACGATCAGCCTAACGGCTTGTTTGTGGTATATACACTATAGTTTATTTCCTTATTTTAAGCATTTTATTTGAATGTAATAAAGTACCAAGAGTATTTTTCGTAAATTAAATATCATTTAAAGATTTTTCTTGTGAATGAAGATAGAATATGTTCACTCAGTCAAGTGCATTAGAATTTATCATTATGAAAGCAATTTAGCATTGAAAATATTTTTGCCTCTCTTTTTGTTGATTACTTTGTACACTGGGACATATGTCTACCGATTCTATGAATTATGTATTTTAAAAAGTCTTTTATTGTAGATTTTCATGCAAATATTTTAAGTATTTTTATAATACTTTGTACTATTTAATTAGGCAAAATTAGGCTCATAATACTAAGAAAGGTGAAAAAAGTGCAAATCTATTGTTACAAATTAGTTTCTTCAAGCTGAGCATTATTTTAGAAGCATTGCCACATTTAATTATCGAATCTTGCAAGTAGTTGCGCATTCAGAATCACGGATCCTTCCTACCAAAATCTTTTAATAGCTTTTGTTTCCTTCATTTTCTGTTGAGATATGCAGAGTAATAAGAAAAACAGCTCAATTTTTCCTTATCTCTTTCTTTTCTTTTTAGATTATTTACCTACAGCGCAAATGACTTGCTTTAACAATGAGCAATATTTATGAGGAAGAAACATGTGCATCAAATTAAATTGGAATTTAATTCATACGAAACATATCTCATTTATTGTTTTAATAAAGATGAAAAGGAAAATTAAGCGAATAATAACGAAGTAAAAATTTATCGCCTAAACACTAAACATAAGGTGCAGAATTTTATTAATGTGTATACTGTAGAATCATTAGGTTTTTTTTTAAGCAGGAAACGTGAAAAATGTGCAATACCCTCGCTGGAACTTGAACAGGGACCTCTCGAATAGCCGAGTGTGCTACCTACACACTACGAAGGCATGCTGGAAGGAGCTTATATAATCACCCTTTTAAAGGGGGAACCAATCATTAAATCCTGGTGGCGACGAATTATTGTTCACTGTATTTCAGTTCGGGCGCCATTTTAGAATCATTAGGTTATTTTGAAGCAGGAGGAGTGAAAAATGTTCAATGCCCTTACTGGGACGCGAACCTGGACCTGAGGATAAAATTACCTGATAAGATAATCTCCAAAAATTCTAAATTAACTAATTAATTAAAGTTTATTTTTTCTGTTTGATAATAATTTATAATATAATGCGTCATGCTAATTCATTTTGCAATAACAATGCAATTTTTGTTATTTAAAATAATTTCGCTTGCATATGTTAAGTATAAATAATATATAAAAAAGCCTCTTTCAATAAACTATTCTTTCGCTTTTTAAACATATTAAGATATATATATTATACATTAAGATATATCATAGGCTTATGCCATCTAGTTTGTCTGTGAATTTGGTGAAAGGAAATTGCTGTAAGATTTAAAAAAGATAATAGTCAAATAATGCTTATAGAAGTAATCGTTAATGATTTATTGCCAAATATAAAGTACATCATTCATGAGGAAATATTCTTGCGCTTTGTATTATAGTTTCCGAATAAAGTCTTCATTTCAATACGAGCAGAAATTTGAATTATTTTTTGAATACCATTATTCGAACCGACATTTTTATAAATAACATACGAAACTTCCACACAAAATTATTTCTATTAATGCATTATATTATGTTATTCTTCTATTAAGTTTCTTACTTACATAAATATAATTGGTCACTTTAGAGAACCTGACTATTGTTAAGTACAAAGATTTACACTCATGTTCATAAATTAAGGATAACTCGGAGTCACGCGGAAATCGACTCTAAAATAAATATATCACCTGTAAAATCACTACACACATCTTCAAGAATCATATGCAAATTAACTCCAAGAATCATATGCAAATTTCAGATGAAACAGATGGTACGTCACAATGACGAGAGTGTAAGAGAGTGATATATAAGGAATACAGGCAAAAAAGAAAAATTGTTCGCAGGCGCTTTATAAGCATTTCAGTACAACAACCGAATAGTTATGACACAAAGGACGCATTTGGATGATTTTTCACGTGGTAAAATTATCGGTCGTCTGGAATGTGGGCGTACCCAACTGGAAGTATCAGACGAACTTGGAATTGCCCAGAGTATCATCTCCAGGCTTTGGCAACGATTCCAAGATGATGGTAATGTGAGTAGACGTTACAGCACAGGTCGCCCCAGAGTTACAACTCCGAATGAGGACCGGTATTTGGCAGTTACTGCCAAAAGAAACAGGCGGAGCACAGCCTCAGACCTGTCTCGTCAGCTCTCTTCAGCCACTGGTACGACAATTTCAAGGCAGACCGTGTAAGACGCTTAGGGCAGATTGGTCTATATGCTCGTAGACCTGTCAGATGCGTTCCACTTACTGCAACTCACTGTCGTCTGTGGTTAGCCTGGAGTAGAGAGCATGCATTGTTGACATCGCAACAGTGGGCTTGTGTGATTTTTTCCGACGAGTCCAAGTTTAGCTTGCAGTCTGATTCTCGACGGACATTCAGATGGAGAGCTCCAGGTACCCGTTACCACCAAGAAAACATCATTTAACGACACCGTTACGGTGGTGCAGAATTGCTCGTTTAGGGTGGAATTATTCTGGGTTCCAGAACTGACCTGCATGTTCAAATTGGAACCATGACAAACCAAATCTATCGGGACATCATTCTGGAACAACGTGTACGTTTGTTTCGGGGCGCCATCTGCGCACAATTTGTGTTTATGGATGACAAAGCTCGTCCTCACCGTGCAAACATCGTAAGCGAATGCCTTCAGTCGGACGATATCACCCGTATGGACTAGCCGCCATTCTCACCGGACTTGAATCCAATAGAGCACGTGTGGGACATGCTTGGCCGATGAGTTGCAGCCCGTCGACCTCCTCCTACATGTCTCCCGAAACTTCGGAGAGCATTGCTTTTTGAGTGGTGTAATATCCCCCAAGATCAGATCGATAATTTGATACTCAGCATGCCTAGGCGTTCTACGGACTGTATTGCATCGTCTGGGAGACACAGAATGTATTAACAATCATACCAACCATTACAAATAAGTCAAATTTGTTTTGCTTCTAACTCTTCCTTTATCTGATTTTGCATTATCCTTAATTTAGGGACATGAGTGTAGTTATATGCTGGGAAATGCCGCCTCTTTCAAAAGTGGTAAACTTATGGGAGATGGTTGATGAGAAGTTTTCACTGTATGTAAATACTGATTAAATTATTTCCTTTATTTACAGTTACGTAAAGATATTGATTTGCAGTGAAAGTTTATACGAAGAGTTTTTTTTTTAAATTTTAAAGCTTAAAGATTTTTTTAAAGGAAACTTATAATAAAATACGTAAATTTTATTTTTTATTATTTATATTGCTATTCATTTTTAATGCACTCCTGATCATAAAAAGTACTTTATAAGAAAAATTGTTTTGATGAAAGAAACATTTTAGTAGTATTAAATTCAATTTTAAATTATGTCTAACACGTTTCTGTTAAATTTAATTAATCTATGTATTAGCAAATTTTCTTTAGGGGATACATCTAATTAGGAAACAATTCTTAGGCAGAATAAGAATCAGTATTCAAGCTAAAAAAGTTATGGCTGGGAAGATTTCTTACAAGAGTAGTCAAAAGGGGATTTGGATAATGATAATTTAATTTAGTATTGAAAGGTACGTAAAATCAGTTCATCATAGATGAAAAGAATTCCAAATTAATTTCTGCTTCCTTTTAGGTTTAAAATTTTTTTCTAATATTCATTCTTGATTTTATTCTGATTTATGCTCGCAATTTTGTATTTACGCCACATCTTGAACTCAATGAATAGCAAATTTCACTTAAAAATATAGTTGTGAGAGTAAAGGTTTTGTCCGATTAGCTAAAGTGATCTATAAATACTGGCATGCGTTGCTTTAGTACGAATTACTTACAGTTTTAGATCAACCAAGATTACAAGGTATTTCTCCCGCCTTTGTGGTGTAGCGGCCAGCACACTCGACGCGTATTCGAAAGGTCCGTGGTTCGAGGCCCGACGAAGGATTGCTCATTTTTTTAATCTCCTGCTTCGAAATAACTTAATGTCTCTACAGTGGCGCACGAACTAAGAAGGTGGTGGATGATGATTCTCCACCACCAGGATTTGGATATTAGGTCCCCTAATCCCCAGTCGCTCTTTAAAAGGGGGAGTACATAAGGTACTTCTCTCACCTTGTTAGTATACCTTCGTGGAGTAGTGGTCAGCGCGCTCGGCGCGTATTCGCGAGGTCCGTGGTTCGAGTCCCGGCGAGAGTATGGCCAATTTTTCATATCTCCTGCTTTGAAATAACCTAATGTCTCTACGAGATTTATATAGTACAATTCTTAGTCTGCTTTTCAATCTAGTATCATCCCATTCTCCAAATGTTAAGAAACGTTTTGCTTTCTTTTGTACATTTGTACGTATAAAATGCTATTTAGCCTTCGCAAATGGTACCTAGCGTTATCCGCTTGTAACCTAAAATAGGATTGGTTCTTATATCAATGGTCTCCATTTTTCAATAATTTTGTGATGTCTAAATCTTGCAAATAAGCAGGAGACGCCTGTATCAGAGTTGTATTGCTAAGAAATGCATACAATTTATTACTTTTTCATTTACATTACACTGCAGCAGTAATGTAGATGCATCTTTCGTGGGCTGCAATACCGGCACTACTCGAAAAATGAAGTTTTGTAATAAAAGTGTTTAAAGTTTTCCTCGTTTTTGAATGGAAGAATCACAAGCGCAATTAACGGATTAAGGAATAAACATTATTAAATGGCTTCATTTAAGTTATGTTAATAATAATAATTATAAATGTTATAAAATTTACTTTATTTAATAATAAATTTTATTAAACAGTGCTCGAATTTTTTTTCTATGTTCAACTGTTGGACTTTAATGACTTATAATAAAGAAAAAACAGAAATTAAGTTTTTTAATGATGCTACCACATTGTGAAAAGTACTACAAAATTATAAAATCACATGCTTAATATTTCAATGCTACATTGTTAATCAGAATATAATTATTCCTGTATTTATGTAAGTTTCAAAATATAACATGTTCTTATGATTAAAATTTTATATTGCTGTAAAAGGCTGAATAACAGCTCCGTATTGCATTGCTGGCGAATAAACTTTGCAGATCGTCAGATTTCTTTCTAAAAATTTCAAGATTTGTTGTAAGCTTTTTCCAGCGTTACTTCCTGGAAGGACTGCACCCCTTTTCTGTATCTGAAGGCTTTCATATTGACAGTTGCAAAATCTGGTGCTTTAAAAGGAATTTTATAGATGAAGTAATCCAATTATGCTTTTCTTACTTTCAGTACAGAAATGTCGTTAAACTGCGCAGCGTCATTGGTAGTATTCACCCTAAAATTTTGGCATGTCTAAAATACTTTACAACACTGAAGTTGCCTGGCGCAAACTGAGGAGCGTCCGTATTGCAGCCAATTTACACTCGCTCAAAAAATAAATAAATAAAAAAAAGTATTTTCTCTTCTTAATGCATTGAATTTTTTCCGGCATTTTACGGATATATCCGCAATAATGTACCCTTTGTCATTCGTTATGTACCATATTCACTTTTGAAACGGCTTGTTTTTATGACATTCTTAGGAGTGAAGGTATTGCTATCCATTTCATTACCAACTAGTCAGACTAAAGTAGTGAGGCGATTTTGTCCATGACGCTGAACTTCTTTAGAGGCTAAGCATTTTTAAAGCATCAGATGAAAGAATAGGTTAGTTTCATCAACATTGAAAGCATTTTAGCTGCTATCCAGACACTTTTTGTTTTGATAAATTCATGAATCTTTAAAAAATTCGGCTGAGACATCTTCTAATTTGTCATTTAGGATATGATTTGACGTTCGGTGTTTAAATTTACAGCCCTTCATTGAAAAGACAGTCGCTCTTCGTGATGCTATTTTTTCTGTCTTTATCGCTGGTATAGGCTCATTTGCTGGAATATTTCACGCACAGTAAGGGAAGACCGCAACAAAATATAATTTGAACCTTCAGATATATGGGGAAGAATTTATGATAAGCATCACTACAACTCATGAAGTTAAACTATGATTTATTTATTTACATTAGAATGAAAAGAAAAGTAAAAAGAACAATTGTCGCAACTTAACGCGTCTGCGTTCACTAAAGTCAACCTCTCGTCTGACCACACCCTAATCTAGATGGCGCTTTTACATAATCTTACTCAGTTACAGTTACAGTTCCTACATAATTCGCCCATTCGACATCGTCATCTGCCGTCAGATGACAAGAGCTAACTGTTAAATTTAACATATAAAATACACTAAAAATGAAAATACTAAGTTAAAGAGATAAATGAGAATAATATTGTATCTGGATCTTCTGAAAACAGCACCCAGAAAAATAATAATTAGCAATCATAATCAAAGAAAAGATGGATAGATTTAAAGTCCAAAGGCGTAGATCAGTTAATATGAGAAAATGTCCATAAAATACAATAAAGTTCAGGTAATATGTTCTGATGAAGGTCCAAGGTTTCATAAATTCGGTACAAGTGCTTGTTTTCATAATTCCATCGAAGAAACCACATTTTTCAACATCATAAGTGTCATTTGGCTTGATTTTCACGATTTTGTAGGGTCCAAAAAACTTGGGTTTCAGTTTAAGACCAGGTCCATATTGTGTACGCTTGATTGCCAAACGCATTACAATTATAACATTTCGATGACTGGTAATTACTGGAATTTGCTGAGAACCTTTTCTGTCATGTAAAGCTAAAAATGTAGATTCGATAAAAGAAGATCAGAAACTTTTACATCGTATTTTGAATGTGTTTCGCTTAAAATCTAAAACAAGGTTTTCTGGCAATAAATTTAGAACAATTGAAATCAAAAGTGGACCATAGGATTTTGAATCCTCTTGCAATGAATCTAAATTTCGTATAGCGATATCGAGCTCATCATATAACTTTCGCAAAGCTGAACTCATCACATAACTTTCGCATTTGAAAAATATTTAACACTTTGCAAGTTTAAATGTTTACTCATAAAAGAATCAATGATAATATCTTTTTGACCAAAACGACCTTTAAGTAACTTTATACAGTTGTTATAATTTTTATCAGTTAATTGAAAACCAGATACTACACTTAGCGCTCCTCTAGTCAAGTATGTTTTCAAATAGGCAAACTTTTCAATTTTCGAAAGTGAATCATTGCGATCGATAGTGGTTTCGAAAGAATTCCAGAATTCATTCCACAATTTTGGGTCTCCTGAATATGGTTTGATTGTTAACTTAGGAAGTTTACCTGAAGACGATAAATTAAAGCTATCATTCGGAGTACTTAACAGTTTTTCAGATGTCGACGAGATAGTAAAAGTTTCATTAAGCGTTTAAGTTTGTTGGTATACCTGAGACACTTATCTTGGTAATCAGTACTAGTGTTTACTTCTTCCTCAATTAAGTTTACATCAATGAAATGTTCAATTTGACTATCTAAGGACTTTACTTTATTCATTTTTTCTATTAAATCTTCGAGATCTTCGTCTAAGATATCACAGGTAACATTTTCATCTGCTAAAGCTACATCAATTCTTGAAATTAGTTTAGTAGCACTGCTTCTTCAATACTACGCTTTCGTTTTAATTTTTCAAAATTTTCTTCGGAAGACATGTTTATTACTTGAAACAATTATGCAGTCAAAATGAAACTGATAAATGTAAAGTGCTCACCTGTAATCCTTTTGAAAATAGGTCAACTTTACTAATCCACATGCGACGGTGGTCAGGATCTAGCCCTGCACGAAAGTACTTCTGACACCAAAATATAGGGAAGAATTTATGATAAGCATTACTACAACTCATGAAGTTAAAGTAGGATTTATTTATTTACATTAGAATGAAAAGAAAAGTAAAAAGAACAATCGTCGCAACTTAACAAGTCTGCGTTTGCTAACGTCAACCTCTCGTCTGAAAATCTAGATGGCGCTTTTACATAATCTTAGTTACAGTTACAGTTCCTACAGATATTTCTTCCTGAACACGCAGCTTTTTTAAAGTGGTCTTCCGCAAGCTGTTGCTCTTTGCCCTATTTTGTTTTCTTTCAGAAACATTCAGTTTCAGTGCTGACACAAGAATTTTCCGTTTTTTCGACAATTATATTTCCATAAATTTTGTATTTTTGTGAAATTCTTTTAAAGCTTTAGTTGTATTTTTCAGACAGACTGTTTCCATTTCCTAGATTAACTGCAAATTAAGCTTAGAGTAAAACTCAGAGGACAATAATCAAGTCAAAGCGTGAAATAGGAATAAAGCATTGCCGAAACATTTTTGGTCAACAGAATCCAGCGTTTATTGCGTCCCAGCTAATAATCCGATATTAATATCGAGTGCAAATATTCAAAAATGAGGTAAAAATGCTGTTTGAAGCATTCTTTGTAAGAGGGTTAATATAAAATTTATATTTCATATATTTTTAATAAAAGATGAGATATGATCAGAACCATAAAACTCTTAAACTTAGTTTTATATTATTAAGTACTTAGTTTGACACTACCCGCTACGATTATAGGTACATCATGCATAAGATATTCGTTCTTATGGAAAAAAGCGATCCAGATATAGTCATGTTTCAAAAAGCGAAAACTGAAGGAACACACCTTTCATTGTAAGGTTTTAGTTAAACTAACCAAGTTTATTTTAATTTAAATCTTTTCTATCTCCTCTCTGCTTCAACTTCCTGTCAGAAGAAGCGCGCGTTTTTAGCTTATGCTAATTTTGAAGTTCAGCCAAGCACTATTTAAGACAGAGGTAAAAACCTCTCGGTGTGAGAGCTTTGCCTCAGATCACGGTCACGCTGCTCAACGTTCGCCTGACCAGCTAGCAGTTTAAATTTATAAGCCATGCTTACTACGTGATTGCTTTGTAAAATAAATTAAAGTGCGGTAGTATTTAGTATATCTTGCTACGCAGCCTTTTCGGTAGAGGCCAACTTCCGCGAATTGCTCTGCGAAGCAAAGTTTAATTTAAGTTCCATTTTAATTTATTTAAATTTATTTGATTGTTAAGTTCGACCAAAGTGTGGTCTGTTACGTTCTGTATCTCTCCCGAATTGTATCTCTCCCGAAACCCTCCCGAGGTTTGTATTTAATAGTGATTGAATAAAAGAGGATTTCAAATCCCTTCACGTGCAGTTATTCTCCAGCCCAGCAGTTACATCAGAACATAGCGTACCTTCCGCTCCCTGTTCCAGTTCAGGACTTAGAACGTAAGGTTAAGAACCCTTTACAGAATTTATCATGTTCTCAAAGAATACACACAGAATGCTAAGTCCTGATATCATAAAACAAACATTTAAAAACTGACATTGAATCAGTATCAATTTCGAATAGTATGTTTCCTTATTCACTTTGACTTACCTTCGGGTTTCTAGTTCCGATAATCATTCCGTCAAAAATTTCGACTAACTGAAGTTCAAGTAATTTTAGTTTTCGTCTATATTCAAAATTCCAACTAAGCTAGGTATTGAAAGAATAGACACGTTGCAGAGTTTACACTGATGTAACTTTCAGTCTTAATACAAATAAGACAGATAATTAAAAGAGAAGATTGCAGACGTCTGTTTTTGGCACGACTCTAAGAGCAGAATGTCACATTTCTTTTATCTCTTCCATGTCAGGAAAACTTTCCGTTGAAACTCGAGTTTTGTGCAGTGAATATAATGGCAAGGAGAAAAATCTAGAGAACACGCCGGATAACTAGTACACATATTTATTATCGAAATAGAGCGGATCTACGAAACGATTTTGAAGGAGGGACAATGGATTATCGTGCAATACTAATATCGCTCCCAGTGAACAATGTAAGTTCAAAAATCGTCTGCTTAATTCGTTGTTATTTAAGTAAGCTGTTTTTCAACAAACACATTTTTTAAATTATAGCATTGTTTTGACACCTCAGCCTGTAAGTTAAACCTAGTGTCATCTAAATACCTGTTTAATCTTCTCATGATGAATAACACAGGGAGATAAGCATCTCGTCTTTAAATTAGATTACAAGATATACAAGTGAATAAAATAATAGCAAATGTAACTGAATGTTCAGTTGCACTAAGGGTTGGTAGGTTAAAAATTAAAACATTAAGAAAACTCTGATGTTTGTGCTTGACAATATAATAATAGCTTCAATATTTGAACATTAGAATTTATAGAGTTGCTATCACAACTGGAAATTAGAGATAAATCTTGCAGACCCTACTAGGCAGATAGTTTGTTATCGCTATGTCTTAAACAGCTTGCAAAATACAAAAGAAGGTTTAAATAAACTTTTTATTTTAGTCTTAATTCGAACATAAAAGCACAACTTGTGCTACAGTCGAAATTTTCACCACTTGTGGCTATTTTAGATTAACAGAACAAGCAATTAAAAATTGGAACGTCATAATGATATCTAAGACTACACATTAAACAGAATAAGATGGCTCATTTATCGACGAGTATTTAAAGCATCGGCTGGCGAGAAGGCTAAAGCCGGAATATCATTTTTAAACAGAGCTGGCAAAAAATACTAACAACAAGACACGATTCTCTCAACTAAAGATTTAAAACTCTCAGATTAAGTATACACAAAGCTAATTTGCATTCTGGTGATGAATACGGAAAGGAGAAGTTAAAGTAAAGGCTTTAATAACTAGTTAAGCTAATCTACAAATCTAATAATGTGGCTTTTTATTTAAGCGGTCTCACTAGTGGCAGAGCGGTTAAAGGCTGCTAATAGTTTGTCCTGGAAACCAAATGGTCGATCGAGCTAGTGCATGGTTTTTATTATTTGCTCCTGTGCAACTTGAACACGCGCCACTTTGCCTTAGAAATTCCTCAATGAAAACATTTCTTCCCGTAAGCATACAGCTTCCATGTGCTTTGCCGTATTTAAATAACCAACGAACCTAATTCATGCGCGATTTCTAAACTAAGGAAATCAGAACCAAACCTAAACATAGTGTAGTTACCCAATCGGGAGGAATATGATACAGTGCCAATGTTTGAATTGCTAATGAAACGAATATGACTTTTATTAAATGAAACTTGTGACAAATCCTCAATAAGACGGTAAGGGACTTATCGCTATGCCTGACATGAAAACAGAAACGTAAGGAGGATGTAAAAGAGCCTTTTATTCAAAATAAAGTAAGCTGAACAGAAGGCACACAAGGTACTTACAAGTCAGACAGCAATTATGGCGAGGACTGAAACTAGAATTTCAAATTTATATCTAAATATATATCGATTAACCAAAGGCTGCCTAGAGTAATTTAAATGCGAAAGTTGGCTCTTTAACCATACACTGGCGTAGGAGCACTATCGGCAGAATAAAGCAACGTCGAAGGCAGAAACTCTTAATTTAGAATATGCAAAAAAGATATAACACTCTTTATCTAAACAATCTGAAACCCTCACTTAATACACTCGTGACAATTTGCATTCTGAGAAGAAAATGAAAAACGAGAAGTGACAGTACAGATTCAGAACATAAAATAGCTATTTAATTAACATAAATAAACCCTAAGATTATATTACTAATGATTAGAATTAAGTTCTTGACAAATCACAATTTGATCTTTAAAAATGTATTTATTCTAAATCCCATGTTTACAGAAAAATGTGGTTTGCTTTGAAGTTGATAATTAGGGGCCCTTTCAAATATAAGCAGCAGATTGTTGAAGAAATCTATTATGCAGTAAAGGCAATGAAATATTTTTGGACATGAAACATTTTCCATAAAATTTTTGTTTCCTTTGCTACACACAGAAATGAAGATAAAAACATTATACTCTAATAAATTTTGCCGCTGTTAAAAATTTCTGTAGTTGAAGATAGCATGTTTCATTTATATTTTTGACGCACTTAGAAGTATTGAATACAATTATGAAATATGAAAAATGAATTTCGTTGAATATAAAATAAAATAAAAGAGCATGTGATAAAATGACGAAGGTAAAAATTTGCTCTTATGAAAGGAAAAATAAAAGAACTTTAACTTTTGATAAATAGTCTTTATAAATTTAAAATACAGCTTTTCATGTATTATTAATAAATATTTTAGGCATTATTAATAAAAATGAGGATAAAGAAATTTCAGGTAATCCTCAGTGTATTTGGAAATTTAAGGTTCAAAATAACTTTTGCATTTCATTGATGATTTTAACCAAAATGCGTAAACTACATTTGGCATCATTATTGCTTACATCATATATGTCAAACTTCAAAATGCTCCAATACATAAATCACGTAGATCTTGGAAAATTTCGAATAAAACACTTCAATTTCTTGCAGGTAGCCTTGAAATCCGTCTATTGTGAGATGATAATCAAAATTTTATAGGTTGTAATACAAAAGTTATTTTGAAAAATGTTTAAAAGTTATTTAGAAAAAAATTTAAATATAAGGTCATAAAAATATGCGAACTTTATTTGGATTTAAACTAAATTTCTATTTCTGAAGGAAGAAATCAACTAAGTTTATTAAAAAAAGGACTAATAAATATATATAAAATTCAATTAACACTGTGGAGCTAAAATGATGAGACCTGATTTTTTATAATAAACTACTCAGGCTACTTTTACGAAACTTGGCTCTTTGAAGTAATTTGAGGTGTAGGACTAAAATAAGGAAAATAAAATCGATATGTTATTTCCGAAAAAGTCAGATTTTGTGTCAAAATACCTATCTTAGAACAATGCTACATATAAATCTGATATATATACACCTAAGTTGAGCTTTCGAGATACGAAAAACGCAACTTATTGTGAAAGATGTCAGTAATTTAATAAATTATTCTCCTGTAAGTATGTTGTTCATAATGTAATCAGTATATATGTTTCTTTTCTTAAGATCAATAAGCAAATTTTACATACTAACCTTAAGGAAATGACTGTATCAGTGTAATTTTAGGTCAACCACTAAAACATAGGGAAGAAAAGAGTTTCATAAATTTATATGTATTTAAAATCACTGAAATAAATGTAGTAAGAAAGATATATTAGATTTAAAGTATATATTGCATGACTTGTCAGAAATAGTAACTAATTGCAAATTAAGTTTCGATGTCATATAAAAAAACAATGAGAATGAATTTATTCCGTATGAAATAAACTCGGTTATTTGATATGGAGTTTCTTTAACTAGTCCTACTGAGTTATATTTATTTTGCTAGACATATCCGTTAATTCTATAGATTATGCTGCCCCTAACCGGTATAGTGGTTAGTGTCGCTGTCTGTCGTGCCGAAGGGTCCGGGCTCGAATCCCGGAGAAGGCATGGATGTTTGTAAATGTATAGTGCCGGTGCGGCATGGCAACACTCTAAATATGCGGCGAGCCGAAAGTCCTCTCGTGTGGCTTGGTGGAAGGGGAGAGGGGTGGGAGACCCTCGGAACCCTCACCCCCCCGGGGTGCTCTCCATCAAAGTTGGAGGCGGAACTGAGCTAAATCGCACTGTCACTTGTTAGGTGCTCAAGGCTGTTGCCAACTACAGGCGTAATCTAGCGTTCCTTTCCACAAGGGATTTCGTGGGCTTGGGCTGACTACGTCAGATAAATATCATGTCTGTAAAAATTATTAAATGGGGTATAAGCAACAACAACAACCTATGCTGAACTTTCACCATCTTTACAAAGACCGTCAAAATTTTGGGCCTGCAACTTCGATTTTAGAATGAGGGAGCAGGAAAATGAAAATAAGTCATACAGGTCTAGCTACAGGTTTTCTAAAGAATATGGTACACATCCGTTATTTTATTTGGTCAAATATTCAATGACAGCTTTGGAACAATGACGCCCAGGGAATACAGTGTAGGTAATAATGAAACAGATATTACTTGATACATTTCTGACAGATATCTTTAGCCAGGTTGTTCAAAACTATATGCAATAGTACTCAGTAACTATTTTATGCGAAACCATTTCATGGTACTGAAAGATATTCAAGTTAAATTTACCGCTAAATAAACAACTTGATCTTCTTAGGTATCGAAGAACTTTCCACTGTGTTTGCTTGTTTGCTTTCACGATTGTAGTAGATACGGCCTGCGTTCTTCACCATTAATTATGAATTTCAAGTTAACATCACCACGATGTACAATCACATTCTGAAATTCCCAAAGCAATACCACCTACTCAGTCTTATATTAAAGCATTAACAATCTTGGTATTCATCTTGCAGGATACTGTTGTGCAGAAGAATAAAAGCAAAACCATGAGAAAAATCAGTCAGTTTATGGAAGGTTATGTAGCTTATCTTCCTCGGTAACGGTAGCAATTGTTTTGTTGAAGTTTTTTTTTTTTTTTTTTTTTTTTTTTTTGAATTGGGATGATTTTGATTTAAAAACAAAGTAAAAACCTCCTCAAACTGTTTTAACCACTAAAACAGTTTTGAACGTCTTAGAACAGTTTCAGCATACAAGTTCGGTAAACATGTAATATGCTTCTGCAGCAGATTTTTGCAGATAAATACAAGATTTCGAAATTGCATGCTACTCATCACGAGCAGATTTAATTTACGCATGCGACTCACAAGGACATTTCATTTTCCTTAAATAAATGCCGACCGCTGATGTGCTGTCGGCGGAACATAATCAAGTACACGCACAAATGCAATTATTTTATTTACGTTTTTTTGTTGCTAATCTCATGAGTATCTGTCTTTTTACAAAATTTGCCTTACTACTGTAAGGTAAATTTGTGCAAGAAAAAAAAATATTGTTTTGATTCCTTTCTTGTTCAAATATGTTTCAAAAATTTATTTATAATTAGGTAAGATATGATTGCCATGAAATATTCCCTTTTAACCTGAAAACTTCGTATATTCATTCCCTTTTCAGTTTGCATAGCGCTGGCCGAGTGATAAAATCTGAATATTTGTAGTTTGCCTTGGATTCAGTTTCCTATATATAAGCTTGCTGTATGGGATTTTTATGATACTGTCCATGTGAATACGAGCCAGTTTCTCTTCGAAAAGCATCCCTTAAGGCAAACTAGCCTATAAATTCTTGAGCAAAGTAATTAATTAAATCATCAATACTCTCATTATAGACATCAAATATTGAAATGTTCCGAATGTTTCCTTAACGGTTGCTTTCTTCTGGAATTTAATTTCATGTACTTAATCACAATTTGCTTAATTATGAGCTATATTCACATATATTAACTGTGATTCTCTCCTGCTTAGATGCTATGTAATGCATCGAAAATAATGCGGTAGTCTATCAAGATTTCTTATATGTGTCACATTTTGCATACTTAAAAATAAAATATCTTATAGTCATTTAAAAGAAGTGGGAAAAATTCAAAAGCGTGTATGTAATGCCATTAGTCAAAGTAAAGCAAAGTCCTAAGATATTGTATTAAGTTCTGAAAGTCTTAAACTTTCGTACAGAACAAATGGGTTTAGAATGAAAATGGTATATTAATAGTTACTGAAAGATTTAGCATTTACTTTTGATATTTGTTAAAATAGATTTACATGAACTATTCCTTTCAGATCGTTCTTACAGATACAGTTCTCTATCATATACATTTTACTTTGTACTAATTTATTTTATCAAGTATAACCGCAAAATTCAAATAAATCGAGTAATATCTGATTTTTTCTCGGAAATAAAAAAATTTACAATCTTTTTATTAATGTTTTTTTTTAAATTGAACATTTGTATTCATTTTCCTTTTTTTAAATTAATCCTTCTAGTATGAAACTGAGGAATATTATACATGAAATATATATAGGTTTGTGTGTAATAATGTAAGGAAAATTTGTTAACTGAAATGTATTTTGTGTTCTATAATTCATTGTATTCCTTTTCCATATGAAACACTTTATTAATATGAAGACTCATTTGCATAAAATTGTTTTATATATTACGTATATGCTATTTAATCTATGCTATGAAAAGTATTTTATCAAAATAGCTTTTCATCTGGGAACATATTTAAATGATCAGACGTGTTCTCGTGACGTAAGGATCTGGAATTATTACAACCATTATTACAAGTTATTACTGGAATCTAGAAATATAGAATTATTTCAAATTATTACAACCATTGTTGTGATCGCTTTTAATGAGTATTATCCTTATATACGGGAGCCAAGGCCCACTCTAAACTGAAATTTCCCGATACAAAGTTGCTTGAAAACCAGTGTTTCATTATATAATCTACACAGATAAAGAAACCTGCAAACACAATTACACGTTTCAGTTTTTATCTGGGCTGTTATTTGCACTGTATGGCGAGAGATTAAAATGATATAGAATCGCATATTTTTTTTCTAATTTTGAAACAAAATAGAAAAATTAAATTAAATTTTGTTGCAGGCATTGTCAGTTTCATATGTCTTTCTCAATATAAAAAACATTAATGACTTTACGGGAAATATTTGCAATATTCATTAAGCAGAAAGACCGCATTAAGCTTGTTTAGAAGCGTTTACGATTCGATAGAGTTGAATTCAGAGTAAAATGCATTAATATCTCTATAGCAAATAGTATATGACAGGGTGTCATTTAGATTTTCTGAGTCACATAAAATGCCTATTTAAATTTTAAATCTCAAGATATTGATATAAATTTTCATGCATAAGAGCAACTTTGCTTTCAGATCAGTGGTTAATTTTATAATATAGTGCAGGATAAGGTAACTGTTAAAATATGCAAAAATTCGCAAATTTACCGTTCATAAATTTTTAAAAATTAACATTAACTTGGAGCTAATTTCAACTGAAAAGTTTCATTTCATTGAATTTTGTTTTAAATAATATTGACGGAACGCAGCAATTCACTTTTAAAATACAATGAATTATTTTACGTATAAATAAAATAATTACCAACCAACGATTAAAATAAAATTATCTTTATATAACTTATCTTTTTAATAATACAAAGGATCTGCAATCCGCTTGGAAAGTCAACTATAAGTAATATAATGTCTTACAACAAATTATTAAATATATTTATAAGGCAGGCCATACTTTTTTGAGAAAGAAAGATTAGAAATTTCCTTATTAAATTACAGATAAAATTTCTGGAAGTATGCGACATTATGGTATGAACAAAAGTTTTCAGTCATATTTATTTTGTTGTGGCTAAAACTGTAGGTAACCTTAAGCTTAAAATAAGTAAATTAATAACTGATGAATTATCGTAAATTAAATAAAATTTTTAACAAAATTTCATCACTAAGCTACATATTGTTTTATGTAAGCTGGAGAAAGATGAGTCATTAAGTCTATAAAAATTATTAAATGGAATATTTTAATTTTGAATACAAACTAATTAAACAAAAAGCTGGTTTTACAAATTAAAATATAATTAAATGTTAGGCTATTAGATATTTAAATGTGATTCAATTTTTTAATATTTAAAACCTTTAATTTAAAAAGGAAAGTAGAATTTTATCTTGTAACATTTTCGAAGCTTAATTTTAAGTTCATTTCCCACTTTTGAATCTATTTAGTAATGTTGTTATGACTTATCTCACCTGTATGACGACTGTAGCATCACAATAAACCCACGAAATTCATCCGTGGCAAGGAGTGCAAGATTGCATCTGTCGTTGGCAAGAGCCTTGAGCACCAAGGTGTACGGACTATTACTTTTGTGCATAATGGATTATGCTGGATTTAACGTGTTAAATTATGGATAAACTCATCTAAAAAATTCAGTCCCAAACTCATCTCTGAAAAATCGTTGTTAGCTGTTTGAAGTTTCATTCTGATTTCAGATTAATTCACAGCATTCTGGGGATTCTGAGTAAAATTACAATATTACATACCTTCAAACTTAAAATGGATAATGGCAGCATTGTCCGAAATATGAATACAGTCAGAACTGACGTGGCTCACTGCAGCATATGCATTTCTATTTTTCAAGCATATAATTATCATTTCCAAATCTTTCTTTTTTTAAATGGTATGAAGCATACTCAGGCTTCCGCTGACCTGAATGCACCCTGGATAGTAGCAACGTTATTTTTTCTAATTTCGCAGATCATAGTATTTAAATAATATAGATTCGCGTAATGAAAACACCAAATAACCCTCAACTATATATGCAATTTATTGAAGCAGAGTTTTACCTTGGTTTCTACTGCGGCTAACAAACCTTACAATGTAAATCCAGGAAAGTTAGGTAGGATTTAAATATACTTTCTCAGTATAGTAGAAAGTCCGCTTATGATAGCTTTATGGAACGATTTACACAGATTTCTAAATACTCAGTTTCATATGTACTCAGCCTATTGATTTATATATTTACTTTGCTAGAATTACGTAACAAATTACATTTCAAGCAAGAAATTACCTACTTCTTAATCATCATCTTCATAGTCCTTCAACGTGCCGCAAAGCGAGCTGCAATTCCTTCAATTAGTGATACGGCTAGACAGAAGCGGGGCGGGTGCTGATGTGAAAACTGCTCACAAAATTACTTTTGTACGATTCTTTTTATTTCAATAATTTTTATTGCCTAATACAGAGTTAGTTTTTAAAACCATATTCTGGACTAAAAGAAATAACTATATAACAAAATCGTTCCTCTTTCCTATCATCCATCATTCCTATTTTAAAACATAAAGGAACAAATGCATATGTCTAGGACACGGCTTATTGCTTGCTCTGCGGTGATTTTTGTCAGCAGTGACTCTACACTAAGAAATAGCAATGCGAAAACTTTCTCTCTAAACGCTTGGCTCATTGTTAGCTCTATACAATATTTTAGACAGAAAGAATATAAAATAACTTATTTATATATGATATAAACAATTATTTCACTTTACAACAGATTTAACCCGTAAATTGGCCAGTACGATGCTTGTCACAAAGGCATCCATGCTGTGACAGATTTTTTGTCTTCAAATTTTTAAGCGTAAAATAAAGCACTACACTTGTATTTCTTGTTTACGTTCACTGGCCCTCCGAAATAGAAAGATATGCAATTTCTGAAATAAAATAGCTTTCCCCAATAATCCAAGATATTTATGATGGCGTGTTACCTCGCCCACTTCTGCCAAATAGGCGCCAAATGCATTCGCGCGCACGCAGGGCACCAGCAAAATGAGTACGTAGATCGCCTCAAATCCTAGATTCAGAGAATCCTACTTAAAATTCTGCTCACAACAGTAACACAAAAATAGACAGAAAGAATGGGAGAAAAGGGAGCCAAAACAAATAATGTTTAGTCTTTTACCCTAAAATTGAAAGCACTAGTATATGCAACAATTTTTCTCAAATCGTTTCGTTTCATGGCATGTCACTTTCCTGCGAAAAAAGCTTCCAGCAAGTTTTATGTATGCAGTGAAAGAGACGAACTTGAACACTATACATTTAAATGCCCGTTAACAGCTTACATGCATTTCAGAACTTTGATCCATATATCATATGAAATATTCTATTCATGCTGAGCAAAAGTAAAGCTGTGAGAAGGTTATTGAAGAAGGGCAGAATCTGTCCAAAATAAGTGCGAGAGGAATATATCTTCTGTAAAATCTAAACATCAAAAATATTGTTTTGTGTACTGTTTACTTTTATGAGGAATAACAGAATTGGAGAATAACATAAAACAACACTTTGGAAAAACAAAGTATCCCAGCAACAAGCAAAGTACGCAAACTTTCCCTTCACTAAATGAGCTCTTGAGAAAAGCTGGAGTTCTCGCAGATAAATGCATAACTAAGAATAGCTAAACTGAGAACATTATCAACTGCATGAAAAAATTAATTTATTTAAAAGTACAACATTATATTCGGAGTTGTCACCTAAATATACAATTTCCTCGAGTAATGTTACGTAATATGTACATCTTTATATCATTTATGTTTTACTACTAATGATTTTTTTTTAAATTTACTTCTTTCCTTTCTGCCCCTTTTCTCGCTCAGTTCGCTCAGTTCAGAATTTATGTAGATCTGAGTGGCAAGAAGTTTTACAATAATGTTTAGTGATTTACGAATAAGAGTGAGAGAGTTTGCTCTGCCGATATAATAAAACTGTCTATGGGGAAGCAAATGCTTGTCTTGCTGGGAATGCTTTCATTAAGCACTCGCAAATGGTGACGTAGAAAAATCTTAAAGTGTTTTAATTCTGTATCTGTCTATTATATGGATATATATTCTGCGGTGATAATTCCCCTCAGAGAACAGCTGTAATATTTTATTCATAATGTATTGATATAGCCAGGTTATTTGCAACCCACAAAAGGAGTTACAACATCATTGCTTAAAATTACTTCATCTGGTATGGTAGAGCGGCAGGAATGTACACTGCGAAAAGAAAAAAAAAAAAAAGGACAGTTCTATTCTCCCGTTCTACTGGGCCGATTGACGAAATTCAAATTGCGCTTTTCATGTCTCGAAAGCGCGACTTAGGATATATATTAGATTCATATATAGCATTGTTCTAACATAGGTATTTTGACACAAATTGGGGCTTTGTCCGAAATAACATTCCAATTTTTTCCATATTTCGATTCTACGACTCAAATTATGCCTAAATATAAAGTTTTGTAAAATTTGATGTGAAATTTAAGCAGAAATTCAAAAAAAAATTAACTTGGCGAATTTTTTCAGTTTTCGCCGAGAATAATTCACTTGCCGAACTTCTTAATACATGGCAACCTATTTTCGTATCCCTTCCATTGTGCAGGGCAGGAAAAAAGTCACATCGTTCCTGCCTTTTTGCATTGTGCATGAGCGGAAAAAAAGTCACATCGTTCTTCTTTCAAATAATTTTAGCAAAGTGCATAAACCACATTAGATGTTATTCTCGCTTTCAACAAATATGCCAAATTTCAAAACGCGCCAACATATAAATTCACGTATATCTTCGAAAATTTTGAATAAAAAGCTCTAATTTTTTGCAGGTATACTTAAAAAACACATCTACTTTAGGGTAATGATAAAAATTTTATAGGTTATAATTCAAAACTTTTTTTCCAAAAACTTATAAAAATTATTTAAAAATAAAAATTTTAAAAATAGATCATAAAAAATGGGCGAATTTTATTTGGAGCGAACCTAAATTTTGAACTGTGAAAGAAGGAATTAAGTAAATGTAATAAGAAAAGAGATATTAATAAATATATATAAAATTCAATTAATATTGAGGAGCTAAAAGTTTGAGATCGAATTTTTTAATAACTACTCGTGCGAATTTTACAAAGCAATCTGGCGTAATTTGAGTAGCAGAATCGAAATGTGTAAAAATATTGGCATGTCATTTCAGAAAAGTCCGATTATGTGTCAAATACCTATATTAGAACAATGCTATATATAAATCTAATACATATCCTAAGTCGCACTTTCGAGTTTCGAGAGATGGAAAACGCAATTTGAATTTCATCAATCTTTTTTTTTTCTTTTTACGCAGTGTACCTTTATGTATAACAGTGAAGCTTTGGTGTCTTATTCATTTACTCCTCTTACTTACATACTTATTACCTCTATTTCTATGAAATGGGCTGACTACATGAGAGTTTTCATGCATTTCATGACAAAAACACTGTCCTTTACGAATCAAAACAGCATTTCTCTCTAAGTTCTCAAACCTATTACTGCAATTAACGAACACAGCGTAATCTCGGTTCAGTTATTCAGTTTCATATTAATTCATATTAGTTCAGTTCAGTTTCACATTAATTAATGATTTTTATTTAATGACAACGAACACAGTGACATTTCAAATATTTATAAGCTCAAATATAGTAAATATTACAGGCTAATGTGATACATAACTTTGTTACTTAAGTTTAAAAAAAGGAATAAAATCGTATTTGTTTTAGAAAGAGCAGTAGCAAATACTACTTCTATTTCATAAACAAATAAGTGCCAAATTGTAGAACAGATATCTCAGGCAGAAGATGCTAAAGAGCTCCCAAATGACAAAACTTTTATCATTTGTTCTAACGTTTTAATTAACATTTAGATTTACTTACACTTAAATCGAAAATGATATAATGTTCATACTGCCAGAATTGTGCACTTGCAGTACGCATTTTGTCAGCTGACGTACCGCTTGGAACCTTTGTGTACTTTTGCCTGCTGACTTAAATGCTAAATTCATTTTAAGATAAAATGGCATAACATATCCGGTACAACTCAAGTTTCAGCTTAATTATGTAATTTCAAGAACACTAAAAGAGTTATATTTCAGAGTAGTACTGGTTGGTTCGGCTGTTTTGAATGTTCGAAGCTGCATATTTAACAGAAATTTTAAATTAATTCTAAAACAAAATACGAAAAAGTATTCTCTTTTAATGTTTTGAATGAAATATGCATGCCTAGAGAGTTACCCAAAAAATTCTTTGCTATTATTACTCAGCGATCTAGCCACCTGAGCATTGATTTCAATTTATTACAGGTTTAGTTTTTAAATTATTCGCAAGCTCTGATATTTCAGGTACAGAAAAGACATTTTTAAAATATTGAATACGAAGCATATCTAATAATACGCCGCATAACAACTATAGAAAAAAACCGAATGAAAACAATAAGGTTAAATAAAATACATATATCTATCCCACAGGTTAGAAATTGCAAAATTAACAATCATTAATTATACAAGTCGTGCATTACACTGCGAGATTAGTAGTGTGAAAGTGAGAGTTCACCGCCAGGAGGCGGTGCGCGGTGCAAGCCCGGAAGCAGGT
>KK117690.1:0-50167 GCA_000611955.2 Stegodyphus mimosarum
GCAAATCTAATTACAATTCTAAATAAATAGCCAAATAAATGTGAAATTCGTAACAATACTTACAAATAAAGTCAGTAAAGTCCGAGTAATAAACCAACAAAAACTAATAAATGCGGGAAAATTCTAGAATTACAGAAAGTGTTAATTTGTTTACAGAAATGTATTTCAAAGTTTAACATCCTACTGATCGAACCTGGTCTGTGAGCGACTGTTTCTTTATTCCCTTTTTGTTTTTTGTAAACTGAATCTGTTACAACTACATACTGTATAGTTTAGTCTTTACCCATAAACAGGAACATCCCCCCACGGGTTCTGTTTCAGGCGAGCTTATGTAGGGTTTTGATGTTTTTTCCCGTATTTAAAGTGAATACCAGCCATTTTCTTTGACAAGTTTCCACGTCAGCTAAGCGCTTAATGCAGAGAGTTGAGTAATACACCTGAACGCTGGTAGTTGGGCCCGATTTAAAGTTTCAGCGAATGGGTTTTCTGATTTGCAACAAGAATATGAGCCAATTTGGTAAAGCCAGTTTGCAAAAGTCCTCCACGAAGATATCCCTTCCCTTACACATGTAGGTCCTACCCTATTGTTTAAAGGTCTTGCACATTGCTGAGCCTCTCTGAATGGAGGGAAAAGTCCTACCAACAAACATGAACAAAATATTCAAAAGCCTAAATTGCATTTTGCAACAATTTATTAGTTACGCAAATGAATTTAGTTTTTAAATGTCGCCCGTACATGCGTATTACAACAAATATGAGAAGTATTGTTGCACTTGTGAATACAATCGGCTGATTGGTGTTACTATATAAATACTTAACTTTGCTAACTAAGCGAAACTTAAAAACAGTAATAAATTAAGACGATGCAAAATAACTAACATAATATAAAATGCTCTGAATGTTATTATATTTTAGCACACTTTTATTTATAATACATTATACTACGATCCGCACTATTTGTTGTATAAAGGAAAAGCAAGTTTAAGCCAGCAGTAAGAGTTCTGTCAAAAGATCTCATATTTCGCGGTAATAACGAAGAGGTTACATAAAAAGAAAATCAATAAACTAGCCTCTTTATTTTATTATTTATTATTATTTTTTTAATTTTATATTTATTATTTTTTTTTATTTTTTATATTTATTATTTTTTTTAAAGTTGAAATTCCTACGTTCATTTGTTTACCTCCCCACGATCATTTTATCGGTGAGTACTGTGCATAATGAATGAGTCTCATCTCACTGTTTTCTTTAAGAAAGCATTTTAGAGTCCAAGTGCTGTAACAAAAGCAAAAATGCATAAAATCGTGCGTGGTACAATTAATCATACTTAACAAGAAAGCTAAAAGATTTCCAGGTATTCCTAATCTCTATCATAATAACCATTTCACGCAACTTGAAGTCCGACTCCTATCAGGGAACCTCTAATTTCATGTCCTCGACATTTGCTGTCCAACATGCACAAATCGTAAATGACAAAAATTACCCTGAATCTTCAAAGAGGGTAAGGTGAGGAATTATCTGGCGCCGTCTGGAACTTCATTCCCCCTCTTAACGCCCTTGGCAAGGTCGTTTCTTATCCCCCCGCAGGGGTTTTCATCTAAAGAAAGGTCGTTGCATTCCTAGAGTTTTCCCCCTTCTCGAATCACTAGTAGGTACCCCACCCCCTGTGCAAACTCCTCTTCTGCATCCACCTGGTAAAAGCACCGCCCCGTCCTCAAACAGCCTTGAGAGAGGTTTCCTTATTGGCAAGTTTATCGCACTACTAGCTGATACATCTGAATACATTTTGCAAAAAAATACGAATAATAAATATTAATGGACGTAGCTTTTTTGTAAACTGTATCAGGTGTGTACGTTGCATAGAATAAAATCTTTGAGAAATGTGATTAAAGTAAAGATTAAATAAATACTAAAAGAAAAGATCCGTAGAAAGCATCTTGCAAAGTGTGCGGCCTCAAAGAAAAAAAAAATAGTTCATTGTACTGTGAAATAACCGTAACTGCATTTATAGATATTATTCATTATGATAAAGGTTGATGCAATTTGATTTAAGCAATAAATCCCTAGGCAGTTAATTAAACAAAGTTTCCTCGTGTAATTTTCACCCTATATTTTTAGCGCCAAGCTGTGAAAATTTTAGAAATGTTCGCGTAGTTTCCCATTCCCCAATGTTCACAGAACCAGCAGGCTTAAATTTTAAAATGGATTCGTCCACACAGTGATTTTGTTTTAATGACAAAGATAAACCCTCGCAGACTACCTTAAAGAAATAATATCCTGATAGTTATGTGCAGTTTATCTATCTTTCATTTGTTATTTTCTTACTGTAACTGCGTCCCCGGAAATTATATTTTTCGCATAGTTTTCTCCTTTCGATTTTCAGACGAAATGATTAGTAAGAAATTAGAAATACGGTAATTACTGCGTGCCTTCCCGCTTTAAAATATCCTAGGTAAGTTCATGCCAAGATCACGTTAATATTATTGCAAAATGCGATTCCGATGTTTTCATGCTTGCTTGCATAATGAGGTACAATTTTCATGCTATTTATGGGGGGGGGGGAACAACAGTTAAATTCCAAAATGCCGGTTAGCTTGGAATCCCATCCTTCCCTGGTAGAGGGGGGATATACACGGGGAAGTTGACTATGATGTGATAGTTACAGAAATTTATATTTTTATTTACGATAAATTCCATGGGGAAATGGGTTATATCTCATACTGATGTTACACACGGGGAAAAAAACAAGAAAACACCCATCAAGCCAGCCTGTTTGCCGTTTACGTAACGGAATCAACATCGAAATTGGTCTTAAGAGTATAAAACTTACTTCCTGAAGTAAAGAAATATATCTAGCTATCATGATGAAATATCGAAATTTTAAGCAAGCGTATCAAAAGACAATTTTGCGTTATGCCTGTAAGTAGACCTTTGAAGGGATTAAATCGCTAAATCTTTGTGATACAAAACGAAGCCAAATTTTCAAGTGCTTTGGGCTCAACTGGCGGAAGAAGTCAAACATGATTCAAATCGACCTGGCAACCCTTGATGAACAGATGGTGCAAGAGAACAGAAGGCGTCTCGGCACACAGCAACAAATGTTTTCTAGGCATGGCCATAAAAGTCAAAGAAGAAAATGAATATAAAAAATACAAATACTTAAAAAACCATCCATTTTGCTGGGTTTTTCCGGCTTAGGTTTATTGTTTACTTAAACCACTCATTACAATTTTTTTAGTTACATTTTGAAACTGGGGCGTCAGGATGGCGAAAGGGTTTCTTTTTTAGTGGCAAAATGTATCAAAAAGATCCACATTTGCAAAAGGCCTCTATTGTTTCGTTGGAATTTCGACCATAATGATGGAAAATTTCGGGAAAGTTTGTAAACTCTGTCAGCATCATTTTCACAGTCTGAAAATTCATGATTGACGCCGACGTGAAATAGGATTTGTAACTAAACGTCTGTTCTTAGATCAGAGAGGGGGGGGGAACGTAAAATGTTCGCTTGTATGAAATAATTTACATTGCGTTACCTGATAAGTAATTCTCCATTGCTCGATATCTGTGCTAGTTTTTCATTTTCATAACAGGAAAAGTGGAAATCATAATTGTAAGGAAAATTTATGAGAAATGGCTAATCAGAACGAAATAAATAAACAATTTTTCAATTAGTTATTTGTCTCAAGTACAATGAATTAAGGGCATAGCAAAATTCTCAACAAAATATTATTTCTAAATTTGACCAATAGATGGCGACATTGGTAAAATAGGTCCAGAGTGTTTGAAACCCCATGCACAAGCATGAGAGCGAAAATAATAAATTAGACACTAAAAAAATCTTGTAAAAAGTAAAACAAATTTTCATATTACAGTCACATGGAAATATTCTGAGCAGTGCGAGACATTTTAAAGTATTTTTTTCCTAATTTTGATAGCTGAAAGGTTATAAATTTAACGATTCATGACAATCGCCATGAAGGCTTTAGGAAGGTGTATTTCTTACGAAAGACTTTCTAAAACAGCCCTCAGGGAGCAATAAATCACAGCATTCAAATAATAAGATCATAAACCAACAGAAAAATGGGTGATTTTTTTTCATGAAGTTAACGAGTCAGTTTACTCTACAAGTCAGTTTAAGAACGACTCAGTTTACTTAAGAAAATCCTCCAAGAAGGCTCTTTCCTCTTAAGCACATATCCTTCAAGTGCTTTGCCATTTTTATAACACAGACGATGGCAAAATTAAGTAAATATTTTAGCAGTCACGTAATAAAGTCTCATTAAATTTATCTCTAATTTGGAGATGATTGATATTTTTTTCTTGTAACATCAGGTTTAGCAAATAAATTCAAATTTTCGTAAGAAAGCCAACAATGTCTTTCAGCACAGCCAGTCTGCATTGTGGAGACTTTTAAAGAGAATATACGTAATAGCCACGTTACACATTACGCAGCCAATCCATTAGGAATCGAACCTAAGACAAGCTGCTAATAAAATGGACATGCAATTGCAAAGAAGTAACTAATCCTTTCCTCATCTTCAAATGATTACGTTTCAGTTCTTTCGTTTGTTTTGTTTAACTATGGTAAAGCACGCGAGGGCTACTTCCCTAAGGGAAGGGATGCCTTCGTGGAAGACTCTCTAACGGAAACTAGCTCGTATACGCGTTTACACATACGGAAAAACACGAAAGCGCACATGGAGCCAGCCCCTTTGCTTAGAATCGAACCCAGGTCGGAATTACCAGTGTTCAGCGACTTTACCACTTGGTGTCTATACCTGTCAACCGTTTAGTTAATCATCCGTTAAATGAAGTTTCAGAATATCCTTGTTCGAACAAATGTTATGAAACAAAATTTATATTGTAAAAAATAAACGCCCTGTTTATCACCTTACCTTATGCCTCCAAAAAATAGCCCTCCACCAGTAACTGAGTGGTGAAGGCATTGAATACTGGGAGTTCGGTCTGGGTTCGAAGCCAAGTGAACGAGCTCGCTGCATGGCTGGTTTCTCCCAATGTGTAACGTGAATATAAGCCCGTTCCCTTAAAATGTCCTCCACGAAGGCAGCCCTTAAGCAGATAGTTCTTGTGTGCTTTGCCATATTCAAATAATTTAACCAAACCTCAAAAAAGGTAACAGGCTGAATGCAGGCAGCTTAATTTTCAATTCTTGGCAGTATATGTTCAACTATAAACATACTGAAGAATAAGGTTAAAAGAAGTGTACCACAAAATGGAACGTAAGTAATTTTGATATAGCCAAACTGCGCAAATCAAAGAGGGAAATGATCTGTCTGCCTGGGGAATTCAACTCATAAAGCGAAAGAAGTTTTCCTCTCCCCTTAGACCCTCATCACACTTTTCGAAGAAGACATCTAACAAGAACCCCCCTTTCAAAAAGCTGAGGGTTACTACTACTTCGTTTTATTTTTTGAAGCCAATAGTTACTTGAATAACAGTAATAAATGCAAAATAAAAGGTTTTAGTAAACACAAATATTTGCATTAGAGGTTAGGTTATTCAATTATGGCAAAGCACACGAGGGCTATCTGCCTAAAGGGAGGGATGCCTTCGTGGAGGACTTTCTAAGGGGAACTGGCTCGTATACACGTTACACATGGGGAAAACCACGAAAACGCCCATGCAGCCAGCCCGTTCGCGGGATTCGAACCTCGGACCGAACTACCAGTGTTCAGCGTCTTTACCGCTCGGCCGCTGGTGGGCCTATATGCATTAGAAACCTTTTCCATTGATTAACATACTACAACAAATAGTATTTATTATAATTATGAATTATTATTTTAGATAATTATAAACCATACGAATTATATGTCTCATAATTATTAATTTAACATCTTTTCTTATCATAATAGTAAAGGAGTCTGAACTAGATTGGAAAATTTAATATAGTTAAATGGTGTGCAAACGATTATTTGGACCAAAATATGTTAAAAGCGTGCTATATCGCCAAGCTGGCAACGGTTTTGGCGACCACATTTGGCGAGAAATCTCCTGGTCCGGTGGCTGTATAACTAACGGGTATTGCAACTGAGTAACTGTAATTGATGCTCTATGTAGCTATAACCGTATCCGGCCCTCATATGTCTTCTAGTAATAGCGGGAAGTGCTAGAGATTTTTCGAGCCAGGTGAAAACTATACGAGACAAAACAGAGCATCTGCTCTCTGAGCTAAATTTGGAGTACTAAGATAGCCGTCTTAACTTCACTCTACATGCGCTTTGCCCTGCGTTGTGTTTAACGTTCTTAGTTGTTTGAATTATAACTACTTATTGTGATACTGTGAATAGCTGTAAGAGTATTTTTGTGGGAAGTTCCCGAACTGCAAAGTGTTTCTTTTGGTAAAATAAATCGAGATAACCCAAATGCACGAAATAAAGTCCCTTCCCCCTTGTTTTCCCACAGCCCAACTGCGCGAAACAGTTTTTTCTTCCGAAGAAGACCCTTCACTTTCAAAAAGCTGAAGGTGACTATCTAGTTTTAGTTTTCGAAGCCAAAAGCAGCCAGCCAAGAGGAAAAGAAAAATGGAGAAATAGGATTATAGTATATCACAAGAACAAGTAAAGAGTATCTAATAAGAGTTAATTATTTTTATTAGATAATAAATTATTATTCTTATTAGATAGTCGTTAGTTGTTTTTATTAGATATCCTTTACTATTATTACTTCTTTACTCTTTCTTCTAATTATTCTTATAAGATATTCTTTACTTGTAATTAAGATTTAATTATTATCTAATAAGATTAGATAAGGAATATTTAATCTTAAACAGGTTACTTACTTGAATAATAGTCATAAATGTAAGAGCTAGCAGATGAAATAAAAGGTACTAGTAAACACACATGTTAGCATCGGAAAAACATTTCATTAATAACAGTACTAGAGAAAATAGTGTTGTAATAGTATTATAAATTAGATATATGTAAAGCATACGAATTATCTTTCTTATAAATTACATCTGTTAGTGATTTAATATCTTTCTTTGATAATAATAGTCATAGTTTCTAAATTGTTGTTGTTGTTGTTACTTATGCTTACTTATCTTGACAGTAACATGAGCCCGAGCCCAAGCCCACGAAGTTTCTCGTGGCAAGGAGCGCTAGTTTTGCGCCTGTCGTTGGCAACATGCTTCAGCACCTTAGAGGTGAGAGTGCGATTTAGCTCAGTTCCGCCCCCCAATTTTGATGGAGAGCACCCCGGGAGGACGGGTCAGAGGGTCTCCTACCCCTCTCCCCTTCCACCAAACCACACGCGAGGGCTTTCGGCTCGCCGCATATTTAGTGCCGCTATGCCGCACCGACACTATACAGTTACAAACATCCATATCTTCTCCGCGATTCGAACCCGAACCCTTCAGCAAAGCAGTAAGCAACGCTAACCACTATACCGGTTGGGCGCCTAGTGTCTAAACTAGACATGAAAATTTAATACAGTTAACTGGTGTTCGAACGATTATTCGGTTCTAAAGTATAGTTCCGGAATAAGCATGTTAATGGATAGTACTTTCAGGAAATGCCGGAATAAACATGTTACGCAAATTAGATGGAGAAATAATCCATAATTTATTGATATTTGTAAAAAGTCTGTGTTTTTAGAAAAACATGCGTATAATCTGCACAAAGGTATCAATCATAGAAACCGGGTTTATTTCTTTATTTACTATTTTCTTATTAATGGGATTTGTAAAGCGATATGCTAGGATAAAGGTGAAAACTACCAATGAATAAAATTTTGTAGCATTTTTTAAAGATCACATTTTAAAAATATGTTTACTTCGTAAACTGAAGTTTTTGCAATACAATTTTCTGTATTAAATATGTACAGAGAAAGAGCTGGGGTATCATTGGGATTTGAAATTCCTGTCGAACTGCCAATGTTGAGCGACTTTACCGCCTGGGTGTACGACCTCTTGAAATTAGGCTGATCAGATGCTATATGTTGAAAAATATATTAAAGAAAAGAGAAGATACAATATTCGTAAGCATAAAAGCATGCTGAATTATAGATTTACAATTTGGTAAATGAGTTAAACTTATCTGTATGTCATTATGAAATATAAGGAATATAACATAAAAGCATCAGCGAAGAAAATGGCAATTTAAATCCTTGTAATCTAAATGTATAGCATTAGGAGTATTTACTGTTAATTCCAATACTGCAGCAAAATTTTATAAAAATTATAAATGAGGTATATTATAAACCGTGAAACAACGTGCTTTAACGATCATCTTTCTTTACAAATAATTTGAAATAAATAATTTTATAAATAATTAAACCTGAAACTAGATTGGAAAATAAGTTGCATATTGAAGATTAATCTGTACCAAGACGTTAGAAACATCTTAAAAATCCCAAGATATAAAATATAAGGGAGTTCGAATTTTTTTTATTAATTATGAAAATTCTGCAGATGCTCATAAATATCGATTATTATTATTTAAATGTGTACTATAAATTAAATATGTGTCAAAGTACATCGCTTAGAATAATTCGAAAACAAAACAAATATTTCTGATATTAAAACACGGAATTTGTAAGAAAGTAAAATTACTTTAAATTAACTTCAGTGATTAAAATTGGAAAGTTTAATGAGACATAATATAATAATACTAGTGTGAATTTAGAACCGCTTAACAAACCGAATTTTTAGATTTGATAAAGCAAATTTTTAAATTTAAATAAGAACTATGCCTAAAATGGTAAATTTGAATTTTAAATCCACTCTACTATCTAAGAAAATTTCTTAATATTTATCTAGACAAGAAACTAATTTTAGCTGAGCTACAAACTAATAAATATTAGTATCTTCTCTCAAATCCGATATTTGATAGGTTGATTATATACATATCAGTTTTATATATATGATATATACCCCATTTATAAGAACAAATGACCAACTATTTTCACCTTTGCAGCAACCACCTTCTTAAAAAGAAGGGAAAAGAAAAGCAAAGTCGCGCAGTTCGTGGATTTTTTTTTATTCTGTTCACCCTTTGTATATTAAGGTGAGGGATGGAAATGTTGGCCATTGTTCGTCGGTGTCGGGGAATTGGTACATAGATAAGCCCCCCCCCCTCAATTAAATTCCAAGCACTTGCCAGACTACCGGTAATTTAGTATGCAAAGTTTCGCTTTGTGGTTTGGCTTGGTTTATTTGATTATGGCAAAGCACACGAGAGCTATGTGCCTGAGGGCAGGTATGCCTTCATGGAGGACTCTTTAAGGGAACTGGCTCGTACACACGTTACACATGGAGAAAACCACAAAAACGCCTATGCAATCAGCCCGTTCGCCGGGATTCAAATCTTGAACCGAACTACCAGTGTTCAACGACTTTACCACTCGGCCACTGGTGAGCTTTTCTCTCTATGTAGGAATGCCCTTATGGATAATGTTATGAGAAAGTTATTCGTAGCAAAGTTGCTCGTAAAAAAAGGCCACAAAGCATTAATCCAACTGATACCGTCGTCGAAAAAAGAATCTGACGAAAAAGAATCCTCCAATATTGAGTGGCCGGCCCACCAGTGGTCGAACAATGAAAGCCGCTGAACACTAGTAGTTCGGTCCGGGTTTCGAGTCCCGGCGAACGGGCTGGCTGCATGGGCGTTTTCGTAGTTTTCTCCATGTTTAGCTTGGATATGAGCCAGCTTCCCTTAAAAAGAACCTCCACGGGCATCCTTCTCTTTCCGTGTAGTGTCTAACGGCGAAGCACGTAATAAGTAAACTAATATTAAGTGGCCTTATCAACTTGATCATTGGTAGATAAACTTTATCTAAAAATTGGACATTTACTACATCTTTTTCAGTTAGTCGTATAAATTCTGCAAGTCTTTTCACGCACGATTTCTCTCTTAGTATGGATTGTTAACAATGTATAAAATACTTAAACCCACACATGGCGTAATAGCTCGTTATGCACCATCTTTAGACTACGAACTGTCTAGCTATTTATAAGATTATTCAACATTTAAAAAAAATTTCTCCCATATGCTGTCTTAATTCTTTTGAGCGATTTTATTTCTACGTTCTACCTGAATACAGAAGAAACAGCAGAATAATTTCTGTAACTTGTTTTGACCTTCAGTATTATTGCAATCATATCTTGATGTAAGGTCTCCTAGCGATCCGGAAAAAAATTACATTATAAGTTAGGATTATCTGTTATCCGGTGAAGGACTTATATAATATGTATGAAGGATCATATGGGCACGAAAAGCAAATATTTTAAAATTAATGTATAATTTTAAATAATCAAGGTATAATTTAGTATTAGTTTAAAATTTAAGTCAATAGTGACATTTCATTCAAAATTATTTATATATGCTTTATTCATGTAAAACGTAGCAGAAAAATTTGAGTTCAACCGAAAAGGACGGTGGACTTTAAAAATTATTTTTTTAAGTTTTTGTTTCGTCAATGAGAAATTTTGTACACGTATGTCTTAAAACACCAGTTTGTAAAATATATGTTCAAAATTTCAATTTATTTTAAATTTAAATTTTTTAAACAAATAATTAATTATTTTAATAAAAAATTAAAAATGCTCCTTGCGCTCTAATTTTAAATATTTTTTTTCTAATTTTTGCTTTATGTTACTTATAAAAGGTAGACAAAAGTATCTGTGTATCCGTTATTGAATATGAGAAATAGTAAATTTTTTTAAATGATTTTTGTGAACCAAAACTCAATTTTCAAAAAAATTTCACATTTTGTCAAACGTTTGCACATTTAAAATTCTTAATAAACTGATATCCACAAATGCATACACAGATCTACTGTAATATATAATAAGATAGTTCTTCCCAAATATCATTCATTTTTAACTAAAAATGAGACGCATGGAGCATTTTCAAAACATACGAATAGCGAAAAAATTCGTTTTGAGAAAAATGAGTTTAAAGTTTTCTTCAAAGTTACCATTAATGCATGGTCATAAGAAACAGCAAATTGACTTTACATGTGAATTTGTAAATATTAGACATCAATTTGATACAATTTAACTATTTTTAATCTCATAATATTAAATATGACAAAAATAAATATATCGCAAATTGTCGTGTGATTCGACATAGAAACAATTTCTGCATCATAACCAATGAAACTTTTAAAATGCACCCGCACTATACGTTTTACCTTCATTTGTAACATTTATTTTATCATTTAGTGTATTACAATATTTTTTACTGTTTCTGCTTTTTTTCCAAGCAGGTAAACTTCTCTTTTTGCTTTGGTTCAAGCGACGCTGATCACGTTTACTTGCAATGAGAAGGGAAAGCGAGTTTGCTTCCTTTTGTTCTATGCTTATAGCATTTACACAGCCAAAGTTAAATTCATTAACAGCTGATAACACTGATATTTCTAGCCTTTTTTTAGATATAAACACTTCTTTTGGGCAATTTTTCCAAATTAAACTATGAATACTTTCATTAGCATTTTGTGTTTTACCAGAAATGCATCTGGACAGCAATTCTGTACTCGCTAGCCTTTGATATATTGGTAATATCTCAGAAAGAACACTTTCGGATACTTTCGTTTTCATAGTCTTGTGTGACTTGGGCTTCTCTTCACTTGCTACTGCACGTTGGTAAAAACACCATGACAAAGTTCCAGTAGGACATTTTGAATGTTTTGGTGAAACATCAGTAGACGAGCAGTGTAGTAAGCTTGCATAAACTGCAGATTTCATTTTATCTACATCAGGTATATTGTCTTTTATTGCCTTTCGATAATAGTTTGTTAATTTTAAAATTGTCGCTTCCTTCATATTGCCTTCTTTCCGTCCACCGATACACACGCCTCTGCTACGTAGCTCTTTAACTTTATTGCGCAATCCTGCCCCCAAACGTTTCGCAACATGGTTGATGCATTCTTCTTTAGTAATTTGTACGTCATTCCCATAAAGATTCAGAGTTAGTAAATGATGATATGTTTTTGCATCCCCATCAGATAGTATTCCAACATATCTCATATTACACACGCTTATGGATCGCTTCCATAAAATTTCTGCTGCCTTCATTTCCATAGCATTAGAAGAACCAGAAAAATTTTTTGAACACTCTGATTTATGGCCTTCTAACCATATATGAAATTCCCCACTATTAGCACCCATATCTCGTTTCGCACACACACATTCAGGACAATATTTCGACAGAATTTCATAGTCAATAACTAACCCAGTTAAAATATCTATGACAATACCTATTCCATAAAGGGATGTATGTCCACGTTTTTGCCATGTGCCATCGTATGACACTGTTATATCTAAACACTCGTCATTGTTTATATTAATTAAATTTTTATGCTTGTTTCGAACAATATTTCGAGAAAACTGAAGAAAATCATCTTTTAGTTTTTCCTTTTCTTGCGACAAACTATGTAAACATTTAGCAAATGTCTTTTTATCCATAGCATGAATTCCCATAATCATGGAAAATACTTCTAAGGCGGCGTGGCCTTTTCCTATTTTCAAAAACGCTTCGACAAGTTTTTTGTTCACATCAAAAGTATTTGACTGCTTTACCCGCTCACTTGAAAATGTTGAACTAAATATTTTACCACAGTTTTGCAAAGTAATTCCAAGTTTTGTAGCATATCCATATATTCCTTTCGAAACAATAGTTAAAGAATTAGTTGAGCACTCATCACATTTTATATTGCACAACAATGGATCCCACATCCTATGATTCATCAAAATATATGAATCATCATTTTGATTATCACAATCAGACTTTGCTACTAAACATTCATTTAGTTTCTTTTCACTGGCACTTACTGAAGTATTCTCTTGAGCTATAGAACTTTCAGAAAATGTTATTTGTTTATTTTCGCAAGGAACTTCTGCACTGTTCAAAGTCGCATCACTTTTCGAATTAGCTGTCCATCGCTTTTCAATTTTGCTGACAGCTGCAAGTTTTTTCTTCGATGGTCTTGCTTTAGGTTTACGGTAACGACGACTTATCGCATTCATAATGTAGATTAACAATATAAACTTTTATGTAAGTGTTACCAACTAATCTACAAATGTTTCAGTCCCAAATAACTCATTTATAAAACAGTCCTGCAAAATGCAATGGTATTACAACAACACAGCAAATTACACAGCAAAGTATTTCATAAACAGTATTAAACAAATTCAGAAGTCAAAACAACAAAAATCAGCGTAATATTCTCAATATTTTCACAGGACTAGTTTCGATGGTTTTTACCGAACCATCATCCTCAGCTGCGAAACACGTAAATGAAGAAGATCGGAAATAATGATTAGAAATTTAAAGGGCAAAGTTTATGCTGTTTACATATTTTAGATGCTTATAATTTCTTTAAAAATCGGAATATTTCGATTCGGTTTTTTGCATACTATGCAGTTAAGTATATAGAATATTATGAGAGTAAAAAAAAAATTCAACATTTTAGTCGATTTTTAGCTATTTTAAAGTCCACCGTCCCCTTAAATAATCAAAAGTTTTGATATATTCTCCGCCTCTAGCCTTGAATATTTTCCTTTAAAAAAAATCTTCTTACAACGCTTTTATCATCTCTCGACAATATTCTCTTTAGCATTCAAAAATTTATTTGCGAAATATAACCGGCAGAATTTTTGACGGATCAAAATTCATTATCAACATCAATATATTGCAATTCATCCGGAATGCTACAGCTCATTCTCGAAGATGTTAAGCTATAGGAACATTACTGTCGTCTTCCTCGATGAAAACTAAAAGTGAAGTCTATACTCATTCACTACATGTCACGCGATTCAATTCTAGCTAGCTGCAAAATAAATTTATATTCCCACATTCACTAGTTCCATAACCTGATTTTAAACACAAAGGAAGATTACCGAATACACAAGTATTTTTTTTTTTTCTAATCATTCACTTAAACGTGTCCACAGACAAAATTGAACGTGGATGTGGCAACACCGTTCATCTTCAAATAAAATATTGGCAACCATATGGCTGGGTGTGAAATTTACAAATTTAATTTCGCTACTTATAACACCGTGAAATATTGCTACGCATTTCAGATTGAGAAATAAAAACTTATTTTCCAAATGAGAAAATACCGGTTGATCACTGCAACCTGCACTGTACTTCAGCTACAGTTTGATTCGCAAATAATGACAAATCGTTCACGAACATTTTCACGTCTGAATGCCTAATGTTTAGGTGAAGGAGAGCAGCTACATACGAATTCGATAAAAACCAATAAAACAACTCAACATTCCCATTATAGGCGGCGGTATTAAAACAAATTATTAGCTTCGATTCCCGGCGGACCGTATCTCTCGCATGCGCACTCGAATCGAATATCGATCAAAATGGAACAAAACAATAAAAAAAAGCAACCATCCGAAGCTTTGAATATGATTACATTGATTATATAGCATATTTGAGTACACTGGGTGTCGACAAAGTATTATAAATGAATGTAAGCGCATGCCGAGATGAAAGAGTCGAATCAACAGAATGGTAACATTTGGAACAAATAATAAATAAATAAATCAAATCAACAATAAATCACCTTTAAATAGCGGAAGTTGAGAAGTACATCACATATTTTCCCCCTTCTCCGATTTCTTCCCCAAACGCGCATTCAATCAAATATAACCTACCGGTTGGCCACAAAAGAACTCGGAGAAAGTATTTTGCGCGGAGTTAACTTTTACACTCGATAAAAAGAAAATAATAATAATAATAATTGAAGTGTAAGAATCACGAATCTCTGTACTGGTGGTTAGAAGACCAACGCCCCTTTTTGTTGGGGGAGAAGGAGGCAGTGTTTTGAGTGAAAAAAAATTAGGGCATAGCGGGAGGAATTATGAAGTGTTCCATATTTCACCACTGGATGACGCCAAATGCATACTGACGTGCGGCAGCCTTTGAAAAGGAAAATCTGGGATTCCTAAAAAGTTCCCTGCTTCTTTAAAAAAGTAGTTTTATTCGTGAGGTGCTAATAAAAAAAGCAATGTGGATGAAAAATGCTCACTTTGACGCGCTCATGTTGCGTCCAGTGCTGTTAACTCCAACTAGAATTTTTCTTGAACCCGGACCTAATTCAGTAATATTTTTTGACGCTTCTGACACCTTCTATCCAACTCCCACAATAGATAAGTCTTTAATCCCACTTACTTCTTGACTTAAATGGTTATTCATTAGCCTTCTGCTGGCGTTTTCGGGAAGTCGAGCTTTCCCGTGAGTTACCAGATGCTCATATTGTTCGTCGCGTGCTAACGATGGCAGTGAATTACTTTAAAACCACGCAGAGTTCAAGTTAAATTTATCATACTGGCTCATTTAAGGCAATCAATTATCATATGGGCGAATTTAAGGCAAAATTATTGAAAACTTGAAGTTTTCCAAATACGCACGGTTATCGCTGTCCGAAGATCTTTTCGTGTTTTAGCTAAGCATCATATTCAAAATTTACTCAGATTCGATTACAAGGTACTTAAGAAATTTGCTTAATCAGTTAATGATAGACAAGATTTATAAATGGTATAACAATTTTCCGCTGTATTTTATTTCAAAAATCAAAAGAAAGCTAGTCAATGAAGAAGAAATATCACTCGGACCAAATACAAAGAAATATTGGTACCAAGTTCTAAATTCATTACCAAGCAAGAGGAAAAAGTTGCCAGTGTTTCTGTTTATTTTTCCAACGAAATTGAAGAGGCGGAAACCAGACATTAAACAACGATATATCGAGAGGTAAACTTATGCTCGACTTTTAAATTTTATTCTATAATTTGCTTAATTTGACTATTTTGTTGGCATTAATCTGAATTGAAAAGAGTCAATGAATTTTGAGACGCTGCACGCTGGTAATTCCACCCGAGTTCAGACCCTAGAATTTTGAGAGTTTTCTTCATATATAACATAAATGTGGGTCATTTTTATCTCGGAAAATCTCCGCTTTCTAGTTTTAGGCCGATAGCCCTTCTGTCCTTTGCCATAATTCAAACAATCTAAGTCCTCGCTTCATCATTAGCAAATTTTTCCACAATCATCTTAAATTCACATACAACTGGCAGTCATTAAACGAACGACTTAACGCGATTGATCAAATGAGCTTGCGCAAGATAATATGCATCTGAAGCAAGAAGTTTATATTATTTATTTCCTATGCATGCTTAGTTAGCATGCTTCTGCAGTGATTGATACTTAAAATAAATTCAAATAGGCATCTGAGAAACCATTCTAAGACTGTATCAACCAAAATAACTTTTTTAAACCAGCATGCAACGAGTAATATCTACTACATGTTGACAAAGATTACAAATTTTGGTGACTGGTTTATTTGAATGAATAAAGTATGGTATATTATTATATGAATATTGCTTTGATTTATAAGATTATGGCAAAATACTCGAGCACTATATGCCTAAGGGTATGGATGCCTTCGTGGAGGATTTTCTGATGGAAACTGGCTCGTATACACGTTAAAACCTGGGGGGGAAACCCCCATGCAGCCAGCCCGTTCGCGGTATTCGAATCTTGGACCAAATTACCAGTATTCTGCGATTTTCACCTCTCGACCGCTGGTGGGCCCTTTATATGAATACGGCAAAGTAAACGAGGGCTATCTTCATAATGGAAGGAATGCTTTCGTGGAAGATATTTTGAGGAAACTAGCTCGCATCCGCGTTACACACGGGGAAAGCGCTATGCAGCGAGCCTGTTAGCCTGAATTCTAATCGAGGTTGAACTACTAGTGTTCAGCGACTTTATCGCTCGAAGTTGGTGGGCCATATAAATTTTGTTGAAGTTCCTAGTTATTAAACAAGAACGGCTTGAAACGATATTAAAAGATTTATGAATTCAGTCAGAAATCAATCAGACATTTTGAATGTTAAGCCGAACTCAGCAGTAAAGTTTCTGAACACTGGTAGTTTGGTCCGGGGCTAGAACCACGGCGTAAGTTCTGGCTGCATGAGCGTTTTCTGGTTTACCCCCATGTGTAACTTGTATACAAGCCACTTTCCTTAGAAAGGTCCTCCATAAAGGCAGTCCTTCCCATAGGCAGATAGCCCTCAAGTGCTTTGCCATAAACCAATAAACTAAATGAATGTTAAGCCATTAATTATTATTTACTGGTATTAAGGAAAACATGGATCAATCTATCTGCGCAGTATTTAAAAACGTAAGATGTAATGCAAAGTCCTTAAAAGATATATTCGTGAAAATGAACAGATAAAATAATTCAGATAGGCCAAGTTATTACATGTGCTTCTTTTCTAAGTTCTGCTACTTATTATTCTCACAAAACCAATTCTTTCTCGGAAAAAAAAAATGACCGACTATCTTGAATAATGAATAATTCAATGAGTCTTTGCTAGTCAATACATCTGAAATGAGAAAAGAAACCAGTCAATAAATCTCATTTATTACTAGTCAATAAATGAGACGTTTAAGTTTATAAAAGTAGCTAAGAAATGGATAAAAAATTGCGAAATTCACAAAAAGAAAACCGTAAAAATTTCTAATATTTTAAATACATTATAATAATCAGTTTTAATGTGGCATGATGATCATTGTCATTCATTTTGCAGATTCCTAGCGGTGAGAAAATTTCTTTATCTGCGACATTTTTTATTCAGTAGCAATAAATATTCGTTTCGCTATAATACTTCGTCAGCCACACGTTATTTGAATATTTCCGTGGACTTTACACAGCTGTCTTTTCATAAGAAATACGTTTTCACGAGCAAGCGATAGTTGTGGTATGCATACTTCCAGTAAGTAAATTCTGGGAACAAAAAAAAAATACTGTCGAATGTAGGGGAATAAATGTACTATATTAACGCAGCAAATATCAGTTGGTTTTCGGTTAATGAAAATGTAAGTAACTTTTTAATTTTGCGTAATAAAAATCTACTTTTTTCTTTTTGAGTTACGTAATCGAATTTGAGAATTTATATATTGTTATAGTTCTATTAAACATAAATATGTATTATTAGCGGATATAGACATGGCTGACTAAGCCGACAAAAATATGCTTCGGAATTCATACTGCGCAAAATAACATTAATAAATATGTTAAGACAATGTATCACTTATTCCTTTACTTCTTCGATAAAAGAAAACACATTTAAAATTTTTACTTCGAGATATGATAAATACACTAAGCTCATTAATTATCATTCTTGTACAGCACTTTGAGCACATCAAGCTCGTTTAATTATCTTTCTTCTAAAGCACTTTTAAAATATCAAACTCGTTAAGTTATCCCCTTTAACATATCAGGCTTGTTTAACTATTTTTTTTTCGTAAAGCACCTTTAATGTATCAAGCTCGTTTAATTATCTTTCTGCTTAAGCACCTTTAATATACCAAATTTATTTAATTGTGTTCCATGTAAAATAGCACTAACATGCCAAGTTCCGATACGACTGGTGTCTTAATGAAAAAGCACTCTCATCCGCCTTTTGATACATTTTTAAAGATGTAAAGTTGTCTTAATTTATGCTTAACTTTTTATTAAGTTACAATTTTTGGGGGGAGGGGGATAGTTTATGCAGTTGCGAATATGAAATATATATTGTCTTCTCCTACCAACGGCCGAATGGAAAGGTTAGGTTAGGTTAGGTTATTCAATTATGGCAAAGCTCACGAGGGCTATCTGCCTAAGGGGAGGGATGCCTTCGTGGAGGACTTTCTAAGGGAAACTGGCTCGTATACACGTAACACATGTGAAAAACCACGAAAACGCCCATGCAGCCAGCCCGTTCGCGGGATTCGAACCTCGGACCGAACTACCAGTGTTCAGCGCTTTACCGCTCGGCCGCTGGTGGGCCTCCGAATGGAAAGTTCACATAATTTCTTTAATATTAAAAAATTCACTTTATTCGTTCATTATGAACAACAGAACAGCTCTAACAAAAGAGAAATCACGTCTTACATCGCATGTTTACATTTCAGTCCTAACAAAGAATGAGCCATACTAACGTGCCGATACATTTAATCTGTCCAGTAGTATGTGCAGTTGTACTAGAAATAATCGTTAACTTCACAATGCCCGCGAAAATTAAATATAGATGCAACAAAACAAACCCTCGAACCACGAGTTTTTGTACAAAGACTGATTGATACGGTATATTTTATTCTTTAATAGTCTTGTCTAGTCTTGCGATGGGCCTTTATGCTCTGCTACAACAAATGTAGGCAACTTCATCGTTATCCATACTCACTTAGTGAACTTTGGAAAGCTAATTATAGCAATAACAGCTAAAGGGAGGCAGTACAGACTACCAATGTGGGCAACACGGTGCTTTTAGGTAATTTTAGTCTATGCAGCTCATTGCAACGAGCCTAAATGAACTTCAGTATGTTAGGTCTAACAATAAATATCAATGTTAGAAAATAAGTATATATAGGACTGTGAAACCTGAGCTTTTTTGAGAATAAATTTAGGTTATTAATTCTTCTTTAAATTTTCTTGGATTGTTTATAAACCAAAATTCTTTTGATACGTCTTCATGTATTCCAATGAAATTTAACAATACCAATTTCTTTTTTTAAAACGAATATCTAAATTTACATAGCTAATTTGAAACCCCTCCTAATTGTTCACCCGAGGCAAATGCCTCACTTGCTGCACCCTTGTTCCGAATAGAATTACATGATTTTCACAAAAAAGAATAATAGACCTTAACAAAACAAAACAAAAGAAAGAAAGAGAGAGGGAGAAAAAAGAAGTAATTTCTCGTAAAAATTTGACAATTTGCTTAAATTTTGAAGGAATTCTTTTATTCTACTTTTCTCATGAATATTTTTTGTCACGAAATAAAACGGATTATTTCTTTAATTGAAGAAAAACAAATTTATCTAGTTATAAAGAAGTTTCTTAAAATGTTAAGAAACCATTTGCGCATTTCTAAGGGGGAGATTTTTAAATAAACAATTTCAGAAAAACCATATGGAAAGAAATTTGGCATGTTCCAAAATTTGCTCTCTCTTCACCGAGTTTTCAACTATTCGAAATGGTTACGATTCCAGTTCTGTGGATAACCGTGGTTCTCCTTTGTGCTCAGAAGAAACTGATTAATATTGAGACTGAATTATGCATAATTTTTCATGCTTAATTAATTTTAAAATATTAGTGTTTAACTAAAGCAATATTATTTTGAATTTAAATAAGATATCACTTAACACTTCACTATATCAATATATACAGAGTTTCAGACAGGTTGTGGGGTTCGGTCTCTTGAACGGCTGATAAAGGATAATCTTAACGGTGGTCACTGGTATCGAACCGGTGGTTGCAGACTCGTAGTTTTAATTTAAGAAATAAATTTAAAAAGGTAGGTTTTTCAGACTAAGGCAATTTTAGTCACATGACACGTATAGTAAAAATATACATAAAATTAAACTTTTCTATACGGATTGTCCAAGATGAAAGTTCAAGTTATTAAGATGCTTTTAGAAAATATTCAGAATTTTCCCTAGTATTCAAAATCGGGTCTGGAAAAAAATAAAGTGTCAAAATTGATATTGAACCATTTTTACTCGATGAAGAAGCTACGAATTTAGGGGTCGCATAAAAAGGTGAACTTTATTTCATATATTTCGAATTTTAATACTTCTGAAAATGGTAATTTGGATGATGATTATTTGAATATGACAAAGCACGCAAGGGTTATCTACCGAACGCGACGAATGTCTTCACGGAAGACTTTTAAAGGAAAATAGGCTCATATTCGTGTTAGGGGTGGAGAAAAATATGAAAACCAAATCACGCAGTGGTTAAACACTCTGCAATTCGCGGGGCCTAATAATTTAGGATTGATGTTCCTAGTTTAATATTTTCTTAATATAAAAGGTATCTTTCAGAAATCTGCATTCTGAACTTCATACTAGTAATTGCATTAAGAAATATTTGTAAACAGTTCTAAAAATTTCAGGAATCTGTAACGTACGAAGATTTTCCTGACCAATTAGATTATTAAAAATTTTATCAAATAGGCACCAGTGTTTATGGTGTGCGAACAAAACCTGAAGTTTTCCACATTTTTACTAAAATGTATCATGTAACCAAAACGGTCGTAGTCTGGCTACTTACTTTTTTTGATAACTTTTTGAATCGGAAGCATGGGTCTACATATTCAGTCGGGATCTCTTTCTGAAGATTTACGTTTGTAAAGCCGGCTTAGGTTTACAATATGAAATCATAGTCTTTCCTCTTCGGGTATAGCGACTCCTCTTGCTTGCGAAGGTCTGCCTTCGCAAACAACATAACAATTGAACAATGTTTAATATTTGAACCCTTTCTCCTAGCTTCGATTCCTGGGAGTTGTTTGATAGTCAGTATCTTGCTTAAACAATCTCCTCCAAACTTTAGTTGCCAATGGAGAAAGCGAAATCTGTACAAAACAACATGATATCTAATCTGATGCTCCTATAAAAGCGCACTATTTTTTATTTCTACTCGACATTTAAACTTCAGATTACACTCATAAATAATAAAGGTTAAAATGCATCCGAAGAATCGTGCATAATATTCCAGCGTAGAATATTTAGTTGACTCTCCTTCCGGTTCACAGTTACATAAGAGTGTTTACACATGAGAACTACTTAAAATAAAATTTAGATGAATGCGGAGATATTGTAGGTACCACTGCTGTAGATAACTGAAACATAGATTATATTACAAACAGACTTGAACATGATTACTCAAACGCGTGCTGTGTTCGAATTTCGGACTTCAACTCAGAATCGAACAAACATTATACACCAGTTCAACAATCATTTGTGCACCCAAGGGATTAGGAGTTATGGTATAAAGATGAGCTAGGTGATTATTCAGTGCAACAAATTTAGCAATGAGTTATTCTGGGAAGAGAGGGAGAAGCGAAGCAACGTTTTTTAGGAAACCGAAAGACACTGCACTGATATTACTGGTAATGATTTATTTATTTATATCTAACCAGTTATTTTATGTTCAATAGCTTTACTGTCTTTCTTCTTTTCCGTTTTCCTGCCAGAATGCAAATTTTAGTTCGCGCGTAGCCGGATGAAGGTAGAAAGAGTATTTAAAGAATGGTTTAGACGGTTTAATCAGAGAGTGTTCCGCTTGCTGAAGGCCAATCTCTTCAACAGCAGCCTGTTTGCGGTATTTCTTGCCATTAGCCTTGTCACGTCGATATTAGGTCTGAGCCAACTTGCGCGTTATTTACTCTGTGTAGTCTTTGGCTAACTTAAAGAGTTACTTGGTATTGATTTAAATTCATTACTTTTGAGATGCCATAAGTGCTGGTTGGTTTGGTAAGCACAAGAAGTGCCTTCTATTAAACTTTCGAGTTTTATAAAAGGATCTTTTACACCGTTCTTAGGTTTCTCTGTTAGCAATAAGTCACTTAGCTTTCAGATTGAGTCTCGAATTAGCTTATGCTTCTAAAAAAGATGAAACTCTAAATACTTTAGAGTTTTTACATTTAACATTAGTAAAAACAGTTTTATTACGAATTGTTTTTGCGAAGTTGTGAAAACACTCTGCGATTAAAGTAGAAAATAAAACATTATTAGTCACCAAGACTCTTGTCTACAGAAGATGAGTTCTTGGGTTCGGGCCTTTACAGTAGCGCTTAAACTAAAGACCATCTTTTGCTCGTGCTACCGGGGAATTTTATTTAATATATATTGTACTCTCTACTTGGTAATAAGTTACTACGCGTATAAATTAAATAATAAAAATTATGATATTAAAGTAGATATTATGTTTTAGACCAAGAACTTCGATAACCACAGTTCTTGATTAACATTTTTAGACACAGGAAACATGACATGAATTTTTTTTAAAAAATCTGCAATAGCAATTAAAAATCAACAATTTAAAGCTAAGCTAATTTTGAAACTACTTTTGTAGCTATCCTTTTAATCTTTGAGTTATTTAGTAACTAAAAGAGTATAAAATCAATGCATGTATAAAATTGTTTCACGTATATAATGATACATTTTAAAAGAAAAAATCAATTCTAATGGAGAGCAAGAATACTGCATATCAGCAACAGAAAAATGCCCACTACTATAGTAAAACATAGCACAAAGCATAATAGAATTACAAGTATGCACTTGCAATCAATTTAAATAAATTCTTCAGAAGAATGTAAAAAAAATACAAAGGAGAGACTATTATTTATGTCTTCTTTTAAAAAGTATATCATTATTTATAAACCAATCAATTTCCATCCTTTTTTAATAATTTTGCCACCTTTAACTGATTATTTATTTTTTATTAATCAAATTATCTTGGAAATTTATTACCTTTCATTCTTGAATGAAATTCATTTAAACTGGATTGTCTTTGCACATTCGTAATTGTATTATCACAATTAATGCTCTGATTTACTATTTTTCACTATAATTCGGAAATCCACTTGTTATTCATATCTTTCTGAGTTTCCTTTCCACAGGGAAGAAAATATAATCTCTATCTTCCTTTAAAATATATCATGGTTTATATGTTACTAACTGCCGCAGCTATGAGCGCGTGTTTAATGAGTTACGACATTCTTTTATTTTTCTCCCATTTGGTGCTTATTAGGCCCACCAGCGGCTGAGCGGTAACGTCCCTGAACACTGGTAGTTCGGTCCTAGGTTCGAGTCCCACGAATGGGCTGGCGGCATATGCGCTTTCTCCATGTGTAACGTGCTAATACGAGCCAGTTTCCCTTAGAAAGTCCTCAATGAAGGCACCCGTCTCTTCCTTGTGGTGCCTTCGGGCGGAACACGTAATAATACTATTTGAGGCTTATTGCATATTAACACGTTGAATTTCATTAAATAAGAATGAAAAATATTGTCTGTAATTCAATACGATACGGTGCTTAAAAAATCTGTGATAATATTCTAAATTTACAACATCGTATAATGTAGCATTATCTAAAATACCAATTTTGTTCTTATATACCTAAATTACAATAAATTTTATTTTCGAGTAAAGCTTACCTCTTTAACATTGGCTCGGTGAAATGAAATAATCTATTCCAAAATTCAGGTTTCATAAGTAACTCGGCTAGTTTCAGCTTTCTTGCTTACGTACAGTAAGGCATGGACCTCAGTCCACAGCAGTCTTTGGGGGTGCATTAATCAGTTCATCGCAATCAAAATACTCAAAGCTACCCAAGCAAACAGCGATCGTATTACAACCGCAACAAACAAGATCGAAGAAACAAACCGTCAGAAAGCACGCCTTTTCGGTGGAGTGTTCTGCTTTGTCAGTTTGGCAAAGCCACCCGAAAATCGCGCGCAGCTCTCGTCCAGTCAGATACCAGGACAAGTTCACAGCAAGTACTGGGTAGGGTAACAGGTTTGGGACACGGTGATTTTTTTCCCATAAGTTCCTCCCAGCCGCTTGCTGATTTTCCTCTTTATTTTATTATTGTTACTTTTATAAAGTTTATTTCTCTTCTCTAAGTTTGATTTTTATGTTTAATTCTTTTTAAATCTATTTGTTCCAAAGAAAAGATTAAAACCTTGAACGTCATTTTTTATACTCCGGCATATAATGAAAGACTGAAATATACAAAGATATATTTTCGCAAAGAGTTATAAATTGTTTTCTGGGAAATGATTCTGAAGTTGAAATGTTCATTTAAGTTCCGTTTTTTAAAAATAATAATAATAATAATAATAAAGAATGAAAAGTCAAGAAGGAAATGCTTGTTTCCTTGTGCATGAAATGTTTTTCGATGTCTCCGTATTTCATTTGCATCAGTGTTATTATTCTTATCCAAGACCAGCCAAACTGTATATTTATTATACTTAAAAAATAAAATTTTATGCAATCATAATGAAAATTCCTTTGTCATACGTCGCATTTTTGAAGTATTCAACATTTATGTGCAATAAAGCATACTCCTTTCAAAAGTTAAGGAAGAAATAAAATCTATTCTTCTCTTTAAACGTAGTTAAGTAGACTGCACACTCGAAATCTACCATTTTCTAATAATTACTTGCAAATCTCTGAATTACAACTTAGAATTTCCTGTGCCCATTACCAAAAGCAAGAGCGCTGAATTCTAGTTGCCGTGCTGCTCAAGTGGTGTAGAATCACGTCCAGCCCGAAGCTTCAGGCCTGCTCGCCATAATCCCTTAAAAACCATTTTCTAGCTTTCTTGGCACTATAAGGCATAAAAGAATTCAAAAGTGTCTCAGCTCACATCCTGCCATTTTGTAGTAACTGGAAGAAGGATATTTGCTACTATTGTGAGCCAATATTACCTACATGGATTTTATGCACAAAAATGTAGAAGTCAAAGAAGGCATATACCACTTACGAGGATTTTATACAAGAAGACGCAGAAACAAAGAAGAAATACATCAGCTACAAGAATATTATGCAAGAAGGCTGTTTGAGGTTCCGCTTGCAGAACAGTTTCGGTCAATGTGGGATCACCAAGAGAAAACATCAGTGAAGGTCAATACCATTCACAGATTGCCGGCATTCATCGCCAGCATAAACAAGAGCAACAATATGTTTACGGATCAAACTGCTTTCCTTTAGAATCTGGCATATTTTACATTGCGATCTAATAAGAATCTAAATACATAGTCAATCTAAATTGATAGCTAATAGTCTTTTCATCATTGGTCGTACATGTATAGTTCTATCGCACCTAACTTTCCAGTTTTGATGGAGAACACCCCAGGGAACAGTACAAGGGTTGCCCAAACATCTTCCCTTACCACTAAGCCGTTTCAGAGACCTTTAGGTTCGCCAGTATTTTGAGTGCCCCCATGCCGCGCAGACGCTATTGTTGTACAAACACGCATGCCTTCTCCGAGATTCGAAGCCGTTGGTATGGCAGTCAGTGTCACTAATCATTATACCAATCAGGGCGGCAGTAATATGAGTACAACACATCTGAGTTCCCCCCCACACACTTTCGTGTTTCAGATGTTTCTTACATTTACTTGTTCATTAAACTTTGGAACGCGTGTTTTTTTCAAATGCACTTGATGAACACCTCCGTCCCTCCAGGCATCGGGGATTTTGCTCAATAGCTACAGTGAACTTGCTTTACTTTCTTTCATGTGCTTCCGATTACCTTCGAAATTTCATAAACTGGAATGTTATTTGGACGTTTTTTAATTACTTTACATTTATAAACCCAAATGTCCATTAAACTTGGAATCCGTTTATTAAACATGTTTATATGGATACCTTAATATACCAAATTGGGACTCAATTTACGAAACGAAGACTTATGAGGAGAAATAAGGAAGGTCCACATAATCCCCCAAAACGCGTGCAAACACACACGCACACACCAAATAATAATAATAATAATAATAATATTTTAACATGTTATGATACTCCTTTCAGTTTAATATTTGGACCTCTTCAGTCTAATGTTTTCTAAAATTTTGTACATGTATGAGAAGCTTTAATTTCAATTATAACACTAAAAATAAATTTACTTCAGCTTGCATGTAAATTAAATACATGCCAACTGTAATAAATTTACATTTAACGTGTTTATTGCAGCAAGTGTTGTTCACTAACTTAAATAATTTAATGCTATAAAATATGAGTTGACAACTTGGGGCTACCAACGTTAAGTTAATAATACAAAGCAGAAAGAAATTCATGGTATCTTTCATTACGGAGTAGTAATAATAACATACTCTCTTCTAATGCACTTTAAATGTCTTTCAACTTTCTGTTCTAGATACCGATTTGTTAACGATAAGAATCTTCTAAACCGTAATTAAACCAAGCTAGAATGCAAAGGTCATTTTTGTATGACTTTACATCAGTTAGCTTCTCGAAAGCCGTAACAAGCGAAGCTGTGCAAACGGATTAAACTGAGTTACTGAGTGGTCACATGCTTTAAGCACGTTCGAGATAACAAAATAAGTATTTTATGATTCCTTGAGCATTTCCTCCTAGGAAGAATGACTAGATGCTATTAAAAAAAAATGTAACATGTTGACTACCCTCTTCAAAATTAAAAAAAAAAAAATTCCATATAATTAACAATTATATAAAATACTGTCCTAAAATGCAGTCTCCAAAATCTTTGTTTTTGTACACCATTGCGATTACGTCTGACGTTCTGGAATTTGCTTTCCTCGTGATTACATTTTTTTTTTTTTTTGAGAGGGGACAAAAAATTAAGTCTGTGTTGCACGTAGATATTTAAACAACAAAGGAAAGAAAGTTTATCGCCTTGTTATGGTTAATACTTGTTTGAAGTCAAGCTGCCGATAAGAATACAGCTGTTTGACGTCAGAACTCTGCTATGTGTTAACTGTAACCCGCAAGGTTACTACCAAAACTGAATAGCATTCTATCTGAGATAGTGGAGTTCGAAACAGAGAGATGAAAATATATTTAAAAAAAAAAAAAGGTTTATTTCTGTCACTAAACGCGCTTAGAAAAGAAAATTAAACAGAGAGAGTAAGAATGATAAGCGTCGAAGGCAAGACGCAAGAGCAAAAATTAAAGAGAAAATTTTTAAAAATAAAATAAAAAAATTATTAATTAACAGTGATATAAAATATTTAGGATTCTTACTCTCATTAGTAAAATTTTCGACAATATATGATGAAGTTTTATGGGAAAGAAAATTTGAGAAGCCCTTTATGCAAATATTTTTGGATCCATAATACATGAAATGTTAATAAATTATAAATCATTTTCATTGCCTAATAAAGAGAAATCAGTGGTTACCATGCATGAGAACAAAAACTGATCATCACACAAAAACAAAAATGGGATTTTTATGAAATTTCTTTTTAAATCTTGGAACATGGGATACAAATGCGCATATATAGATTTTAAAAGTTAGGCAGAAGAAAATCCAACAATGACTCAATACTCGCTAGGAAATCGTGACAATTGCTAATAGGTTTCAAATGCCCATCATGTGCAGATTACAGATAGCAGAATAAATGTGAGTTGATTGGCATTATAGCCTATCAAACAAACATTTGGGTCGTCCAAGAAGAAGAAAAAAAAAGTTATCCTCACAACTTACTTTCAAAGCATCTGAAAAGAATCTGTAGCATGATAGAATAGTTCAGGTACAGAATGTTCAAAAAAGAGATAGTGAACGATAATAAATTCTTAATTCTAACCATATATTGCATGCAATATGTACTGTTCGGTATGGTGGTTAGTGGACCCAGCTGCCAGTCGCTGGGCTCGGATTCGAATCCCGTAGAAGATATGGATGTCCGTACAAGTAAGTGTCTTTTTAGCACGGGGATACTTGAAAATCCGTCTAACCAAAAGCCCTGTGGAGAGTCTGGTGGTAGGGGGGAAAATATATGTGCGGTCTGAATTCCGTATTTCAAGGTTTTCTTGTCAAAATTCCGATGGAGCTAAGTAATGTTGGATTGTCAATATCTTTCCCAAGAACTGCCTAACGCCTTGGCGACGACCTCTCTTAAGCACGATGAATTCGTGAACTCGATGTAGAACTCGTTCAGATTAGGAGGATGAGTAACAACAAAAATAAAATCTTAATTAACTAATCTTTTAATTATAAGTTTAGCAAATATAAATAATGTTGCACTTATTAATTTGTAAAACTTAATTTATATTTAATATAATTAGTTTTGTCATAAATTACAAACGTATTTTAAAACTTTATATTTTAGACACATGCTGCACACAAAGAGAATGCTCTTCTATCTGGTTCTTTGGTAAGGTTAATAAAAGTGAAGAATTAAATGAGAATACATATGTAGATCTGGTTCTTTGGTAAGGTTAATAAAAGTGAAGAATTAAATGAGAATACATATGTAGATCTGGTTCTTTGGTAAGGTTAATAAAAGTGAAGAATTAAATGAGAATACACCACTCCCCTCTTCATTATTTTGATCCCAGAAATTCCACTTATTCCCTCCTTTATTCATATATATCTCCAGGCGGAGGGGATGGATGAAGCAGGGGTAAGGGAGTGGCGAAAACACGTATTCGATCAATAAATCTATAAAATATTTTTCCTACTTAACAAAAATAAATTAGAACTAAAAAATCTCACGGGGATCTAATCATAGTTCTAAAAATAAAATGTCTAATCTACATATGTAAAAACATCGCAGTTTTCTTAAGACATTGAGAATGGATCTAGATAACAGCAGTCATCCTGGGCTCTGATGTCTTAAGCGCTGGAAAGCAGTCATCTGTTTATTTGGGTCAATTTAGTCACGGAAATCGAACCGTATTCAAACAACGCTGACCTTATGCTTGATCCTTAAACTTCTACGATAGACGTATTATGCTTTTGCTTCAAGGATTTTATCGGATAAGATAAATGTGGAATTATCCCTTCTTCACTCTGAGGATCGAAAACCAGTGATGTTTGTTTAGTTTATGATCATGACAAGGGATATTAAACTGCACAGGTATAATCCACATTTTATAAGCGTACTTTACATCTAAAATAAAGCTAACTCATATTTTTCAAGATGGTAGTTTAAATCTTCACATTTGCAATTCCTTCATGTAAATCAGATAAGAATGTAAATTTATATCAGATAAAGGAAGAGGAAGTTATTTTGGCAAGATCTTCTCCAATCCAGAGATCAGAGTTTTCGAAACGATGCTACGCTGAGTTAACACTTAGCTCCGATTGTAAACAGAACAACAGCAAAGCAGCAGGTATGCTGTAAATATGTATGCTATATCAATCCATTTATGCGCTTATTGATAGATATGAAAAATTAAGTAAGTTTACCATAGTCATGATAAGTTATGTAGTAATGTCAAGTGGAATAGAAAGCACTGTGTGCCTCACTTCTAACAGTTAATTGGTTTAATTTGGTGACAATAATTATTAGCGCACACAGATTTAAAATATTGTGGTAACAAATATGCTAGAAACATGTAGGACTTTGCGCAAAAGTGTAAACGAATGATTTTTCTCCTCATATGTTAGGTTAGGTTATTTGAATGCGGCAAGGCCACGAGGCCTATCTACCTAACAGGAGGGATGCCTTCGTGGAGGACTTTCTGAGCGAAACTGGTTCGTATTCACGTTACACATAGAGAAAAGCCATGAGTACCAACCACGCAGCCAGCTCGTTAGCCGAGGGTCGAGTCAAAATCAGGTCAGACTATCAGTATTCAGCAGTCTTAACCACTCAACCACTGGCGCGGCTTTCCCCCTTATAACCAGAATTGTACTACACTCACCCTATACGACACCATAAGACCTGTTATACCAGAACACAAAGAGACTAAGCTGAATTACCTACATTTAGTCCTCTCGTGTGCTCTGGCAGTAGCAGCAGCGCAAGTAGAATAATCCTCCAATAATTTTATAATGACTACAAGGGAAAAGATTTTCAGCGACTTCGTAAGATGTGGTTAAGTAAAATAGCTAAATTTTATTCGTTTTTAATGCAAGAAAACAAATGCTTCCACATCAAAAGTTACTGAGATTTCGACTTCAAAAACAAGCCGCACTTTTAGCATATGAAGTCGAAGATCGTTTCGGTTTGGGAAAGATCATACCAGAAATGTAATTTAAATATCACAAGGGATAAATATAGTTAGAATGAACTATATAAAAAATAAAACTATAATTATTGGCTCAGTTATGCAGTTTAAAAGAAGTTAACAGCAATGTATTTCCACAGGAAACAAAACAAATTCTCATTAGAGCTTTTCATAGAATAAGTTATGAAAGAAATCCACATCAGAGAAACATTGCGATCAGAACATGAAATGTACACAAAAACTGCCCGAGTGCGAACAGCCAGTGGATTCTAATTCTACCAGTGGATTCTGATTAACTAATTTTGTTAGAGATGCCTATTTTGCACTATGTTTACGTCCGGACAGGTACACAGCAACTCAACTTAGTGCTTTCCCTATTTTTGGTTCAAGTAATTTGGCTTCATACTCATAAGCAGTCATTTTTGTGGAAGAAACTTAATCTAAAACCTCTGAAACTCAGTGCTATCGAGTAATTATATATATTTTAAAAGCACATTCTCGAGCATTTTTTTTTTTTAAATCTACCACGGCATAGGCAGACATGAAAGCTTTTCTCAGACTGACATGAAATTTCTCCATCAGTCTTTCAGCAAAATAAATAAATAAATAAATAAATAAAATCCTGTATGATATCGCTTAATTGTATCATTGCAGCTAAAAGCAACGGGTAAATGAGGTATAAGTTGCTTCTGATCGAATTGACTCTTATGGATACTTTTGTTACTCTCTGTACCTCCTGTGCAATACAAATTATAAATTTAAAGTTCTCGAGACTTCTGAACCAATGGAGCTTTAGTCGTCATCCACTAAGTTCAGCTACATAACTCATGAAATGAATATGAAATGAGCATGAATATGAGTTAGTCGACCAGATGAGCCACTAACAAATAGATATAACTGGAGAACATTAATTATATTTTAAAATAAGAGACTTATTTCACATTGCCTAATACCGTTTAATTATCTTTCTAATCACTTCCTTTACTAGCAACACTACTTCGATGTGTTAAATTTAAAAGAGAATTGGGATCTGGTCAGGGTTAGTGCAACAGATTAAACATTGAGAAGAAAGTTTGGACTTCGTCTTCTTTGAATTGTTTCAGTGATTTGTAACACTGTAAAAGTCGTGCAAACGTGATAAAAGTTTAGATTGTCGATTGTGTTGAGTTCGTGACTTTTTCTTCATAACAATTGCAACAAGAGAAGTTAAAATAAAAACTTTTTATATAAAACAAAGTGATGGGATAATTTATATAAAAAGAAGGTATTCAAATTGTACCGCGGACTGTTACTCAATAAACATGCAGTTGCACGGAAAAGATACTAAAGGAATTTCAGATACTTAATCTAACAGAAGTACAGAACAAATGCTAGACTACGTTGGTTATATCCTCCCTTTGCTTTTTGCTTTCTGTCTGCTGCAGGTATCGATAATGTCATCCGATTCTTCTGCATAATATGTATTTCTGGAGAGTCTGAAAATTCTGCATCACTTCAATAGTCATCTGACTATATCAAGGATTCCTCTTTTGCTTCAAAATTGTCAAATTAAACTGGAACACCGAAAAAATCTTCAATGCATTCATCTCATGAGAAAGTAATACCTTTCTCTTTTGCCATTATCACACGGTTTAATTTCACTTGTTAAATTATTTATTAAAATTAGATTCTGGAAAGTCTGATTTCCAAACTATTTGACAGCGGCTTTGTACAGAACAGTAGAGTTTGATCGACATGACATCAGTCTGGTAACGTCGGCCGCTTTGCACATGACATCAGCCTGGTAACATTGGCTTGTATTCGCCAATTTTACACATGAGCCTGCCGAAGCCCGGATCCGTCACTTTTCAGTTTCCGAGTAAAATGGTAATTCAAGTCGGAGTCCGAAACAAGTGGAGCTCCTGTATTTCAGTTTAAAATTTAATTTTTTGCTATTAATTTAACTTAATTTAATATTTTTTTTCCATCCGTTTACTTCTTCTTCAGTTGCACTACAGCCTGTTATAGGCCAAGGCCGTCTCAACAAGCTTCCTCCAACGGATCTGATCAGTCGCTACGGTCTGCCAAAGATTGATTTTTTAAGTCTTGTTCATCAGTTTACTCTTTCTTTAATTTTAATTAGTCAGTTTTATTATTTTTATTTAAATTTTTGACGGCCTTCTATGGGGCTACAGTACTTCTAAATTTAGAAATTAAGCATCGTATGTGACATCAACGTGGGGCCACCTGACGTCTAACTGTTAATTTTCTAATTGACATCAGTTTCTTCCATTAGTAAATGTTTTCTAAATAATTTATTCCGAATGCCCAGTCGAAGTACACAAATTGACAACTATGAATCAGAGTCAAATAACGTAAGGTGTTGATATATAGTCTAAGTTGTTATGGATTGATTCGGATTGAAACGATATGTATCGTTTCACGATGATTTTTGACGATATATTTATAACTGCTTCTGGTTCAAAAATAAAAACAAAAATAAAATTTAAAAGAAACATATTGGATAGAATGAGAAAATTATTACATCCACTTCTACGAAACAATGACAATACATTTTCAGATTTAAGAAAATAATTTCAAGTTAGTACACGGTTAAAATACTAAAAAATGCAGCAATCACTAATTCTATTTTAAATGCTAAGTGGGAAATACATTTGAAGAGCTATACTTTCAAGGCCTCAAGCTGAAATACAGAGACGAAAATTACCTACTACAGTTAGAAGATATATATAATTCATTCACAATGGATTCAATTCAACTATATCTTTGGATCTTCTTCCTTAGAAATCAAATGTATTTCCGCCCTTCCGTAAATTTTATTTATTTTCATGCGTTCGTAGAAATAAACCAATCCTATTATTTTGAGTTTAATTTTATTTCCGTTTTAGACAACTCTGGAACCGAAATTCAGATATTTCAGCAAACGAAATGCTGAAAAGGATGGAGAGATATATAGCTTCTAATAAAGGGTTTGATGGTATATTTACAACTAGCGCTGACTGAAAAAAGAAATTGTGGGCAGCATGAGAAAATTACAACACCTTCATGGACGAAAAATAGCTCAATAAATCCTGAAAATCCTTCATGACTGTATAAACCTTTCTAAGGATTTAGCTACTCTGTGCTCTTGAAAAGAAACAAGAAAAAGCGAGGGTGTTTATTTCGCTTTATTATGTTCCAATCATAATGTAAAAAAAATCTATGGACAAATTTTGGAGTATACGAGACGTAAAAATCAATAATAATAATATAACAATAACTGTAGAATAATTAGATTATTTTGAAGCAGCAGACGTGTAAGATGTGCAGTGCCCTCGCCGGGACTCGAATCCTGAACTTCTTGAATAAGCGTAGGTTATGCTTCCAATTACACCACGAAATATACGGAAAGGAGGGAGAATCTGCCTTATACACTCCCACTTTTAAAAGGCGATTGGAGATGAGAGGACCTAAATACCAAATCTTAGACCTAAATACCAAATCTTAGACGAATCTATCAGTTTTTATTTCGTGCGCCACCGTAGAGTCATTTGGTTATTTACGTAGGAGACATGAAAAATGTGCAATGCCCTCGCCGGGACTTGAACCCTGGACCTTTTCGAATACGCGTTGAGTATGCTTCCAATTATACCACGAAGACATGCGGAAAGAAGGGGGAAATTATCTTATACAACAATAATAATAACAATCATTATTAATAATCCTCCACGAAGCTTGCCTCCTTTTAACGAATACCACTCCGTGCGTCGCCGTAATAAATTAAATTAAAAAGCTATGGCATTTTGGCTTTTTGAAAACAGAATTTTTCTGAGAATTTTTTTTTTTTACATATCCATGCATTTCTCGGTTTTCACGAACGTCACTAGATCTTCATTTGCTCACTTTGAGTGAAATGAGTTATGAGTTTATTATGGATCAATAGATTATATCCTGACTACATAACTCGGCTGGCAAAATTAATCAGTCTTCTCAAATGAATATTATGTCTATATATAAGTAAAATATTTGTTGTAGCAGATAATCGCTATAACAAATATTTTTAGTGCATACAAATCCTTTACACAAAATTTATTAACATTAAAGGGTGTTCCTACAAACTTGCGATTTTTATTATCTTAAGAGATGATTAAAGAGATTACTGGATGACACAAGTTTTAATAACAGAGTTATAAAATGATATAACAGGAACAAAAGAAAACGAAATTTGTATTAAAAAAGTTGCGGAATCCTTCAAACGCTTTACGAAACCCCACATTTAATATCTTTACTACATTCTTAATCATAAATATTAATTAAAATTAGGTAAACTAGAAATTTAAAATTCACACTGTGGTATTCATAAGGTTTAACTTTACTCTAGCATTTAAATCTGCCGTTAATACTAAGAAAACGAAGACTAAAAGCATGACACACAAAACTAAGCCTTTCTTTAAATAATTAATTTAATCTTCAAGCCTTTAAATAAAATCTTCATGAATCTATCTATACATATATTAAATTTTGCGTAAAGATATACATTAAATGTAAAGAATTACGTTATTTATTTATTTTTTTTTTATGTTAAACCACCAAAAATTAATAAACTCTTTGCTATTTATTCATTATATGGAACGTAGCACCTGCACTGAAAATGATTAAATACATATTAGATACAGGAAAGCATGAAACAATACATGTACATGCCTGACACTCCTATTCGAGTGACACTCCTTGAAATTCACAGCTAATCCCTGCAATAACTAATAAAATAAAAGTGATTGATTTTTTTCCGAAATAAGTTTCCAAGAGAAAATTACACCAAACCCTTCCAACAGAGTCTAATCAATATGCATAATTATAAACATTAGACCTCCTACTAGACTCAGCTTATTGAATAAAATTGCAGAAAACTATTTAACGTTTCCTACAATTTTTCTCTTATTTCAGAACAGTACTCTTTTACGTCCACAGATGGCGCCACTACGTAAATCAGATGCAAAGGAAGAGTTGACGTTTTCATTCATATGCTGCTGATTATGTTACGACTTTTGATTGGCTAGCTTTAATTCTTTGTTACATTTCGTATCTTTTCCGAAAAATTATGCCTCTAAGCGTACACCAGCTAGCTTCGTTTAGTTGCCATTGGAACGGAAAGCAAAAATTGCCGCTCCCATATTATGGTGATTTATTTTTGACCTTTGGAGTAGTGTCTTGAAAAAATAAATGAGATAAAGGAAAGCAAATGTTTGTGCAATTAAAAGAAAACATCCACAACACCCTCTCTCTTTAAAGGCGCTTTCTTTAAACCGAGTCATAAATCTAAAAGGCATTTTTTTTAGTGACATTTTATTTATTTTTCAGTTAAGATATGCAGCATATGGTACTCTGATTAAGCAGTCTACTCGCATTTAATTTACAAATTTCCCCCGAAGCATTATTTTGAACAATTGCAGAATTTTGAGCCAAAGAGCTAAAATCAAACAGAAAATTAAATCAATTAAAAATTAAAATCAATTACAGAAAAACAATCAGTTAAAAATAAATTAATAGAAGAATACAACGTCAGTCCTGTAACCCAACGTATTCTGTAATTTATACATAAATGGTAGATACGTGTATGTACACGCATGGGCAGTAGACCTCTGAAAAGATGTAACGCCTTGATTTTTTAATTTTCTGTTCTTTCACACTTTGATCTATCAAGTTCTTGTTTCACTTTAAGAATTTCTTTGACCCCCTCCCACCAATTTATATTTTGATGTATGAAGTTCTAGTTGATTTGAAAGTTATAAAATGTTTCTGACTTTGTGTGTGTTACGCTTACATATATATGCAGGCATGTATTAATATACATGTATATATATATATATATAATATGTATTAATATACATTAGTACATAATTCTTACCTTTTAATTAATTCTTTGAATATATATACAATAAGGTAATAATGATTATTTTTTAAATCTCGCATTACGAAACCACTATTGTAAAACAAATTTAAAAAATTAATTTAAATCAGTCATAACAAATAACTAAATAAAAGTTAAATGATAAAAAAGGATTTTTTTCTAGCCGAAGAAATAAGAATATGCTATTCATGCTTTAAATTAGCTCTAATAAGAATTTTTAAAGGAGCTTTAAGTTATATTTCATTCACTGGGTTTCAAATTTAGCGGGTTTTTTTTTTCCTGTTAAGCAAAAGTGTTGCTCTTCATGGTCAGTCAGTGATAAAATTCTTAAAAATTTCTGAATATATTTAACTTCGCCCGCTGTTGTATTCCTGATCCGGCTGCATAAATATTGTCCTTATGTTATACTTGTAACATAAATAAAATGTAGGCATTTTTCCTTAGAAGTATTTCGAAAATTAAGACAAATTAACCATGAATGTTTTATTACATATTCACAGGACCGACACTGGATAGGACCAGCACAGTATCGATATTAGCTACCGGCATACAACCGATAAGATCAAATGGAAATTTTAATAATAATGTACAGATAATTAAGAGGATTAATGCACATTTGTCCCTTTCACAGAGCTGTCACAGGCATATGAAGGACAATGCGTAGGCAGTAGCGTAGCTGTAAGTTTTGTTGCCTGGAGCGGTCTATTTGCAACCCCTCTCAATCCACACCCAAAAAAAGAAATCAAATCTATGAAATGCGAAAACGGCATGCAGGAAAATAAATAAAAGCTCTGTGTTAATTTTTGAAATAAACCTTTAACTTCATCATTTTGAAGTGATATTTTGCTTATTTTACTGATAACAAACTCGTCGATGACATTTGAAATTTTTTCATCACAACAGTTGCTCTTCTCTACCCAGTACATTATCTACTATTAAATACTCCCAAGATATGCATTTTTAAGTCTTGGGCGCTTCTTAACTGATTTGTGTCTGGGACACTCCTCTCACAACAAGCAATACTAACAGAAATTGTGAGGAAAATTCAAAGTACGGGTTAAAAAATATTTGGAGTTTCGTTTTAGAATGAATTGTTAAAGTCAAAGCGACTGCCGTTCCATACCTCGCTTTCGCCTTTACAAGCAGTACCAGAAGTAAACTTTAAAGTATATTTTTCTTAATGGAGAACTCTTCCTTATTTATATCACAGCATCCTAATAAATGTCGGTTTAATTGTAATTCCTATTTTCCTTGTAAAAGTTTCGATGAAATAAGGAAGGCTTAACAAGAAAATGAAATTATTGAAGGTATCTTTGTAATTCCTTTGAATACGCTATCCAGTGTAAAATAATTTTCTCAACTCAGTCTCATATCATAATTATTCCGTATCTCGTGATTCTTCACCTCATCAATGACCGAGCGGAGAAAATAACTAAATACTGGTAGTCGACCTAGGGTCAAATCCCCAATAACAGACCAGTGTGTGTAACCAGTTGCCTTATTAAGTGTAACGTAATGCATATGATGTTGTATTCACGCATGCATGACGTGAATACGAGACAGTTCCCATTTTTTGAACCCTTAGCACAGTGATTCTCCACCACTGTGTCGTGGCACTTTTGTCTGCTGCCAAATTTTAGAAATGTACATAGTAAAAATTACTATGTGTTTAATCCTAGTATACGGTACACATGAGAATTGGCGAAATTCTGTTTTTAAGACATTAGTAAGGGCGCCAATTGTTTTATTCAAGCCGATTTTGGTGCCCTGGAGGAGAGTGCATTTTGAAGCATTTTCGAGCATGTTCAGTACATAATTTAAATTGAGAAGTTCTGATTGGTGCAGATGGGAGACTAGCTTACTTATCAGACATTTTTGTTACTTTTAATGACATAAATTCAAGTATGCAAGCGCCGAAAGTGTAACGTAACAAGTAAACATTTGTAACGTGTAAGTGTATTAAATTCAACAGATAAACTGGTGAGATTCCAAAAACAAATAACTTCATGGAAGAATAAAGCTCAGGAAGCCAGTTTGGAAAAGTTTGAGTCAGTTCCAAAAGATTTTAATAAAATTATTCATAAAATTGTAATTGACCATTTGACAACATCAGAGGAGAGAATTATTCATTATTTCCCAAATTTAGATAAAAAAATTTCTTTTGGGGTTCGTAATCCATTTGTGATAACGAATACTTCTGTATTTGAATTAATTTTGAATGAAAAAGAACTAATTTCGCTTTCTAATAATCGAGATTTAATTAAAAAATATTCGGAAGAATCAATTAATTAATTTTGGATTAACATTAGATGCAATTATCCAGTGATAGCCAAAAAAGCTGCAAAAATATTATTACAATTTTCTACATCTTATTTGTGTGAAATCGGATTTTCAGTACTAACCAACATAAAAACGAATAAAAGATCGAGACTGTTAAATGTAGAAGACGATATAAGAGTAGCATTGTCATTTTTACGACCAAATATAAATGAAATTATAAAAAAAATCAAGCTCAAATTTCTCATTAAAAGTATTCTTATTATTAACTTGTAATTAATAAACGCACTGCTTGTTTTGTAATGCATCTTATTTTACAATCAAAATTATTATCATAAACTATTTTACACAGTGCATTGTAGGTAAATAAACAACTTTTAAACTTATCTTTTCTTTGTAGGCCGCCAAATTTTTAAATCGTTAAAAGTGTGCCGCGGCAAAAAAAAAAAAAAAAAAAAAAAAAAAAAAAAATTGAGAATCACTGCTTTAGCAGATAATTTAAGTCCTCCACGAAGACACCCTACCCTTTAAACAGATAACCATAATGAACTTTGCTATTATCCAATAAATCTCTATCAGTATATCTACTCCGAATATTCATATGACTAACCATATAATATGCTTCCCACGAAAATTGCCCCAAAAACATACAGCCCGAGGCGGACCACATCCTCTCTAGTTACGCCATTCTGCTTAAGGTTGATTCTGTGCTAGGATCGACAGCAGCATAGAAAAGACAACGCCATAGAAACAACACCGTCACAGAGTTGAAATTGGTTTCTGAGCTGTCTTGTCGAACCTGATCCAGCTAAGAGGCTGTCAAGTTTTATGCAGTGTCGGACCTATTCAGCATTCCTCAGTCAGTTACCTATATGTTTATAAAGACATTCATATATACTACGAGTACTAACTTGAATTTCTTAATGCTAAGGGAGGCCCACCAGCGGCCGAGCGGTAAAGACGCTGAACACTGGTAGTTCGGTCCGAGGTTCGAATCCCGCGAACGGGCTGGCTGCATTGGCGTTTTCGTGGTTTTCCCCATGTGTAACGTGTATACGAGCCAGTTTCCCTTAGAAAGTCCTCCACTAAGGCATCCATCCCTTTAGGCAGATAGCCCTCGTGTGCTTTGTCATAATTGAATAACCTAACCTTAATGCTAAGGGAAATGCTCATAGGTTTCCTTTGTAATTTAACATCGAGAAAAGACCCCTTCCTTCTCTTCATCGTGTTGAGAAATCCATTACTGGCCTATTTATAGGCAGAAATCTGAAACAAGAGCAAGTATATTAATTGTGAAAATTCTGGGAAAACGGCGCAAGTAAGCTGACAAGAGCTACTCAAGGGTGAAAAAAGGTGTTAGGAATCATTCATGTATATCGAAATGCCTATCTTCTGTCATAAGTATTACTCTCCTATGCATAATATCTTATCATAAACATTATTCTCCTAAACATATTATACACAAATATTATTATTCTTGAAAGAAATATTTCAGAACATGAATAAAACGAGTTCACTGCTTTCGCTTAAACCTTGAGTTAACATTTCACCTGCAACACCTTTCGAAGCTAGAAGCGTAAGGATGCTCATTCTTCCATAAAAATTAAAAGTAAATAAACAAATAGATAAAAAAAATATTAAGAGAAGACTAAAATCTCTTTCCATGTTCTTTTACTGCAAGTTATGCTTTTGCATGGACGACAATGCGGCCGATCTTCCAGAGTTTTCAAGCATATTGGCTGTTGATCTCCACCGTTGGATTTAGTCTGTTCCATTTCAGATGGAAAGGGTTCTCCTCTTACTACCAACCACTCGAGAATACTTTCAGCTCGACAGTGGTTTAAGTACTTCATACTGCAAAGAACTATAAACTTACAAACATCTATGCGTTCGCTGGGATACGGACACAGGCCCAAAATAACGGTTACCCTACAACTATGCCAACAGTGCGATATAAAAGTCATGCTGACCTCTCTTTATAATGCCTCCTTTATGCAAATGTTTCTTAATTATACTCCTTTAAGTGGTTATGATGCTGAAATAAGTGCGGCTGATATCTAGGCATCCTGGTGTAGTCTCATCTTCTTAGCGAAAAAGCATTACCATACGAGTCTTGAGGCTGTGAGTCCGGTGCTCGGACTAGCAAGTACTTCCAATTTCAGGCTACAAGAAGTGAAAGCTTAAGAGAACTAAACATTTTACTCATTACGAGATATTTACCTTTGCGCTGCTCTTGAGATCAATATAATACATCATCACTGAAGCCAAAATATCAGATGCTTCATTCAACAGTAACCGTAGTATTATAACTAAAAAGAAAAAAAGATAACATCGTCTGTGGTCTGATAATCTAGGCACTTGGATTAAAAAAGTCTACAGAACTTTCTTTTCTACTAGTAATTAACCACTAACACAGATGAATTCAGCAAATGTGCTCTAACAGGTTTCTGGGTGTAAAAACTGTCTGCCTTTTTTTATATGCTGAGAGGATTCCCTCGACTTCCTGTGCATCCATTCTTCTCTTGTACTATTTCCTCGGGGTAAAGAGAAAAGGGAAACAACAGCATTTATTTTTACACAGTGTTGTTAACAAAATGAGATCTAAAGAAATTAAATGAAGCACCGAACCTAGCAACCAGTGAATTTTTTTTATCAGACTGCCCGTTTTGATATTTTATTTCGCGAATTTTTTTGGTGGACCTGATTTATAGGCGGAAATCTAAGGAATGCTTAGAATTCTTGGCATGTGTGTTTGTCACAGTAAAATAAAAAGTTCCCTTTTTTTTTCCTTGGTAAAAGAACATGTCTAATGTTTATATTTGTGCAAATTTAAACGTTACTAAAAACAGAATGCATTTAATTCTGTCAACGATTACCTGATTTATATTTTTAACTAAACAGTTATTAGTTAATGACTTATAATAGAGAATGAAAAGAGAGGAATCATGCTCGTGATAACTGCTCAGCATAAAGTTTTGTGATTTTATTAATGTAATCACAGATTATTCATTCATGGTAATTACCAATTAAAGAACAGTGGCCTTCTAGTTAAGAACTAAGTTCTGAACAGTTAAATCGCGTCCAACTAGTTAATATTCCAACTTCTATGTGAACGGCTTTCACTACTTCAGTATCACAAACTTTCATATAAGTTGGCAATATTCCAAAGGGCAGGCTATAGAGTTATTTCACAAAGTCTGTGACCTGAACGCACAAATTTGAGTAATAATACCACTTTTTCTCTGATTCTTTTCGATTCAACGACAAGTCTAAACTAATGCTTGGATAGAAAATACAAAATGGAAAGAAGTATTCTTTGCTTATTCGAAACCCGATGGGATGAAATGTTTTTAGAACTGATTTTGGTATTATCTAAAAATAAATATTGTATATTTCAGAAAATAGGCCGATCCGTGTATAAACCGAGGTAACACTTTTTCTCCAAAATTTACGCAAACTTCAAAACCCGTATATAAGCCGAAATGAAAAATCTTGTAACGTTCAAACATATTGTTATTTTCTTGGCGAAAATTTTGCCATGAAGGTAAAATGGGTGGAATATTTTCCAATGAATTCGTTGTAAAGTAAAACGACAAAAGCTGCCGACAACGGTTTTAACTCTGGTAACCCTATCTGAGGGTTAGGACATTTTTTTCACTTATTTGTTGACTCGTATATATAATCTGTGGTATCTATACTAGTTTTATTTTCGTTTTGGAGCCGACGCAACAAACCAGCAATGCAAACAATTTCGAAAATAAAACAACTAATTTTCATAAAACGAGTAACTCATTTTATTTAAAATTATTTTTTTTCGTAAATTTAAGAGATAAGTTAAAAAGTTCTGGGGATTTATTGTTTACGTCTGGCTAATAGAAAAGTACCCCCCCCCCCTTTTTTTTTTTTTTTTTTTTTTTTTTTTTTTTTTTTTTTTTTTTTTTTTTCACTTTTTTTTTTATTTTTTTTTTTTTGAGGATCCGTTCATAAGCCAACCCTCATCGTACGCCTTTAGAAAAAGTTCCAAGAATTCTCTTCTTATACACGAAAATATACGGTAATAGTAAATTAAAAGGCACAACACCCATCAGTAGCTGAGCGGTAAAACCATTGAACATGGATAGTTCAACCGGGTTAAAATCTCGTCGAACGGGCTGGCTGCATGGAAGTTTTTATGGCTTTTCTCACGAGTGAATACTCCTCAAAAAGGCATCCCTTCCTTTAGGGAGCTAGTCCTCGCGGGCTTTGACGTAATCTGAATAAACCGATCAGAAATGTGCAAGATGAAAAATGATGTATGTAAGCGGAGTTTGTCCCTTGAATAGTGACAGGGAGTGCGGATAAGTAACTCAAGTATTTTGGAGCTCTGGCGTCATAAGAAGAGTGACATTTTATGCATTGCTATATCATAAACAGATTCGGTTGCATATATATGAGGATCTAAGAGGTCGGTCAAAAGGGTAACTTTTTAACACAGCATAAACATGCACAGACAATTTTTTCCAATGAGAATTAACATATTTAAATTCAATGGCTCCAAGTAAATTAAATTAATTAGCCTTCGTAAAAGGCATACCCGGTCAGATCAAGGTCAAGCCAGTCTGGTCTGTTAAGGTCAAATAACCCGAGTCTCAAAAAGGAAGAGAAATTACAGCAATCTTCGGAATAGGTTATAGCATTTGGATTGCCCATGAGATTTTAAGAGGTGAATTATACGTGTCTCTTTAAACTGCAAGAAAAATCACACTTACAGTTGCTAATGTAGTGGCAGATATAAATTGGAAGATTGCATCGCATTAAATGGAATTAACATGGCATGCTTCAGGTAATTAAATTTTGATAAGTAATATGTTTGGCTGTATACATATTTTGAATGTTACATAAGGAATATCTCTCTCAAAAACATAAAACTGATTCAACTTGTAAACTTACCTCAGTCTCTCTCCCTGTATAAAAATATAGAGAAACTTAACAACCTTACGCAATAACCATTAAGAATCCGGAAATTCTTTTCTACCAAGCCTCCAGTTCTTTTAGTCAGAAACACCCTTTCTTCCCAATGAGAGTCCCTGGGCATACACTAGGCTTTAGCCCATTGTCCACCAATAAACACTAGTTTTCTTTCCGCTATCAACTAGTTCGGATTGTTCTGTTTTTGCAGCCCAGCAAAGAATAGAGCTCTTAACCTTCCGACCCTGGGTGTGAACCCGGGAGGAACCTACTCGCCGCTCAAAGTGCCCTTTCTTCAAGATACCTTTTTTTTTTTTTTCTATTTTTTGAGGAGCGGTCACCTTAGCCATATATGCAATATGGGTGGGACTCATTTTGGTTAATATCCTGAACAGATATTTCACTTCGTACTTTTTTTATTGTTATTTAAGGAAGATTTTAATAATTTTTCTGTCGTCATCTGTTTGGCATTTCTATTTGTAGCTCAGCTCGTAAACGTCATTGAAAACAAAATCATTTTCAGATCCATCACTTCTAAGGGATTATTGGGCAGCAAGGACGAAATTTGAACAGTCTTCTTCTATTACCTTAAAGAGCTTTTTTAATTTCATCTTTCTGCTACCTCCCCCCCCCAAAAAAAAAGAGCATCGCTTTAACTATGTTTCGTATAGAAATAATATACTTTTCAGCAGCCTGACGCATTTCACATTATTTTATTTTACAAGTTAATCAATATATTTTTTATAAATAGAAAACTGAAACAATTAAACCTTTTTGTTGAATTGTTTGGCTCATTTTTGATATTCCGTTTTAAATGCTAATTTCCATTATGTGTATTCATAAACTTCCATGATCTAAGAAAGTAAAATACATTGTAGGTTGCTACATTTTGTTGTCAAAAATTAAACAGACAACTTCCGTACCTTGACAAGAAGCGGTATGTGGAAATGTAAAGGAAAATCAAACAGAAAAACACTTCCGAGACCGGCTGTCAAAGTATTCAATGCTTCTGAATCTGAACCACATTTAATAAGATGCATAACAATCACGGTTTTATTTCTAAATGAACTTTCACAAAATGAAAAGAAGCATTGTACACAATCTAGTTAATTCACTTTACTTTTATTTTACGACATTGGGGGAGGAGAAACCCACTATGTATACATTTAATGTCTTTGAATTTAGAACTGAGGAGAAGATAGTTGCAGTATTCAACACATTTTGAGAACATCCAAGATTACCAAACTGCAAACAAGCAAGATGGCAAATAACGAAGAATTTGCTATAAATATGCGCCAACGAATTTATTATCAGCATTTTGAAAATCTTAACGTTATCTCCTCTACAATATCAACGGTTATTCCAAGAAACGCGTTTAAAAGAAATTTACGCAGTTACTTTCCTTAACATGTAACAATCGATACACAGAAATCATATGCATAATTAAATTCCATACTCCCAATAATTAATTAAATGAATGGGAGTGTAGATATTGCATAATTAAATTCTATACGTCTGAGTGCCCCTACAGCTGCATAATTAAAGTCCATATGCCCAATAATTTAAATTCATTAGTGTGAAACTGATGATGCACATTTAACCACAGAGAAATATCGGTTAAATAACATTCTATTTTACATGTGCACAGACTTTATTAGCGATAAATGACCAAAACTTCTCTTACTCGGTAAATAAGTGTCGCAGAGTTCCGTAAAAATGCAATGTCTAGAACTTTACACTGCTTTAAAAGCCAGTAATTAAAAAAAAATGATGGTGATGGACCTCATCCAGTATGAGAAGTGTCACATCCTCCTTTAGAAATCAATTTTTTGTTACCTATTAAATTTGGCGTTCTGAGTTACGACATGATATTAGCCGACCCATAATCAAAGGTTGAATGTAATACTCGTGAAATGATAGATATTAATGCGATCATCCTTTTTAAAATTAAAGGTGGGAAAAAAGGTGAAAGTTCTTGAATGTGCAGTTGCGATACCTCAAAAATAACCCAAAATGTTTACAAACTTATTTCAGCTAAAATGATTTCATTGTTAAATAACTATAAATAGTGGTAGGGCAAACACATACCATCATTCATTCACATCTGTTCCGTTCTATTGGGGGGATACAATCGCTTACTACCAGTGAAGCAAGAAGCGGAAATATTTTTAGAATTTAGAAAAGCATCTAGCAACAAAATTTTTAACATTTACTGGGCAGCGGAATTTAGGACCTACAGGAGATTGTACGGGGTGGCAAAATGCCTAGCGCTTACTACAGAAAACTTTCTGGGAAAAAGAAAAGTGCATTTTCTTATGCTAACTGACTATGGAGATGGAGGGTATGAAAGAAAGGTTAACATTTTAGCGTAAATTTTCAAATGCAGAAAGGCTGCGGGTAAAAGCCCTTAGGAAAAGACAAAGAGGAAGACATGTACGAAAAAAGTGAGATACAATATAAAATTCCGATGCACGACGCCGAAATAAAAGTAAATACGGAAAAAAAAAAAAAATTCAAAAGTTTGCCGATCGGTCCCGGTCCCTCTACACCCGAAGTTAAGAGTGATGACAGACAAGGCAATACAGGAGGCAATGGTGAAGGACTTTCATAGTTGTATCCCCGCAGAGAGGGCACGATGAGCTAGAGACAATTTCGAATCGAAAGAAATGGCTCGAAAGGCAGTCTTGTCCAGTAGGCAAACGAAAGGCAGCAACTGCCAGTCTCTGTAATGGTCTGGTATGTTAAAAAGCTACTTTTCGGTATAATAAATTGCGTGATTTTAATAATTTAGTGATATGGGTTACATTTGAATATTTTGCACGTATTCTTTTTCAGCCGCAACTAAAGGAACTTGTCGTACAATTTATACACGAAGAACAGTGAATAAGGAACTTGTACGAACTGTATGGCTTGCGCTGTGGTTTCCCATTATCATAAAATCTGGTAAACATTTTCATATATCACTCTGCAATGCAGTGGCGTAACTAGAACTCTTGGGCCTATATGCAAAAAATTTCCTGGGCCCACTTCCCAATACATTTAATGTGCTTAAAAATAAAAATAAAAAAAGAAGTGAAAAGTTTTTAAAAAAAATCAAGGAGCCAGTGTTTTCATGAGGATTTTGATCATATCTGGATTAATTGTTAAAAAATAAAAGCACGTTCTAAGGGAACCAATTGAAAGGTACGTAACTTGAAGAAAGAATAAAAAGGAAAACATTTTCCCTCGGCCAACTGGGTGAAATGCAAATTTTCTTTAGTCTGGGTATTTGACGTCAGAGGATTTTAATCAGTTATTTAAGACTTTTTCTGTGCGTACGTGTGAGTGAGAGAGACAGATTTTTCTCTTCTTTCACCGAGATACATACTGGTAATAAATGAATAAGTCTATATAAAAAGAAAGGAACATGTCGACGTAAAGCATAGCATTAAGAAAAGAAAGAAAGAAAGAAAGACTAGATTTAGGAAGATTTTTATATAAAATCCAAGAGGCTTTACATACTAATATGTTTTTAATTTTTATATAAAATATGCGCCTATCTAAGTTTTTTCGCTTAATTTAGCAAATTTATAAATAACTGGTTATATTATAAACTCACAGAAAAGATAATTGATAAACGTACAGAAAAGATATTACATTGATACATAGTACTCTGTGTTGGTACTCAGCTTACGAACATGACTTATGCAATAATATACAAGTAAAAAATAAGAATTGTTATAATGTAAATGATACATTTGTTAAATATAAAACATATTTTTATATTAACTTCCTAAAGAAAAGTATTTGAAGATACAGGTTTTGGAGAAAATATGTACGGTAAAGTTTTTCTCTTTTTGAAAAACCTTTTGGTACACTAAACTACTTGAATACATGGTTTTTATAAGAAATATATGAATGCTAAAGCTTCTTTCCTGTTACCTTTTAATTTTCTTCACTTCATACTGCTCTTCTTCTCTAATGGTGTTTTCCCCCCCTCAATAAGTGTAATTATAACACTGGTGGCCAAAATTCATCATAAAGACAAAAATGCTTCTTTATTAAAATTTGCGCCTCCTAACCTTTATTTTCGCAAACTTATTTATCAATATCTGGACGACCATTTTCTTAGCCATCTCAGCTTCGACGCTCAATAGTGATAGGTTTGACAGGCGATTTATGTCATAGCGTTTCTCAAATATGTTTTTATTAGTTTCAGTTTTGAAAATAATCTCTTACTCGTGGCTGTCGTTACAGGTAATGATAAATACAAAATAAGTCAATTGCACACTTCCGAATAACTGCTTGCCATGTGATAACATTTTACCATTGCTAATTTAGCTAAATCCTTAACGGATTTCAAATTTTGGATTTCTGTTCTGTAAAGTATTTATAAATAATACCAATTGTACTTCCAGTACATTAGTAAAGTCTTTTTTATATGTTTTTTGTATTTTTCAAACATTATTAATCGTTTCCATATTTGTTAATGATGACAGAGTTTTAGGTTCCAAAAATGAAAACATTATTGCGATTTTTGTCATTCTAGTCATTCTGTACTTTAACTGAGTATTTAAGATGTCGAGAGCAGCATAAAAAACTGTTACTTTAAAAGACATTTCGGAATTTTCAAACCGGTTATTCTCCAGTATGTCGTTATCTGATAACTTACAAAAATTTAATATTGTTTTCATTTCTGTATATAAATACTGATTTTGTTTTATGCATAAATATATATGCTAATTTCCTGCCGAATTGTGTGCAATCAAAGCAGTATTTGTTGATTTTTTTGCATTTTACATCTTCGTGCTTAACTTTTGGAAGTGAGTGTATTAACGGAAGCTGTTTATGTCTTAGTAAAGTTACGCAGTGGTGCCAAAATGAAAGAGAATAATGCAAAAAGGGATTTTATGTGTGAAAATCGCATCATTACTATTAAAATGTGTGAATTAAATTTTTTAATTTGCGAAAATTATTGAAATATTGCAATAACGGGAGAGAATTCTTTTTTGAAATATTCCATTCGTTCAGCGTTCTTTCAGATGTTAAAATGCAACTTAAAACTATTAGGACAACGCGGCCATTGATATGTTTAATATTTTCAGTAATTAAGTTACCCAAATTTACGAAGTAGCATATACTTTTAGTTGTGTGATGCCATTTTTATTATCGTTATTATATTATTATTGATGATTTCACGTACTGAATGCTGTGGAAAGTAGATTAAAAGCAAAAATAAAGTAAATTGTAAAATTTCATTTCACATAAAGATTAGAAAGTACTCCACGAAAGCGCTCTTCCCCTTAGGTAAATAGTCCTCGAGCGCTTTTATTATATAATAATTCAATTCCGTTTAAATAACGTACGAATTATTACGCATTACTGAATTCTACGCTTAAATGTTTCACGTTGTTAAAATGAATTGTATTTTATAGTATATTTTCAAACGAAGGGAAATTAATATATTACTTTCAAAACAAATTTAATATCTTCAGAATTAGCTTTTACAGATTAGTGTGAATTTTTGGTTAGATGCGTCGTTTACAGGCTAAAAAACACCACAGCTCTCTTCTCTTTCCTAAAGCAAATCACGTAAATTCAAAATTAAATCCTCAAACATTAAAATTGCTTAGTAAATAAGATATATTTTACGAGTTCTATGCCTTCAGAATTAATTCTCGATTAGGGATTTTAAAGAATTCTTAACCTGCATTTTATTTGCAATGTGAGAATATTTTCAAAATTTTGATATGAAAAATTGGATAAATATGGATTTACTCATTATTTCAAGTAAAAATATTCATCCATTCCATTTCCTCCTCCTCCCCCCATGAGTGAAGAAGTAATGAATTTCAGTGATTTTAATAAGAAAAAGCAATTTACGCCAGAAATTAACTGAAATATTTGGCAGCATAAAACTTCCTCCTTTTTTTCTGACCTTGAATTCATTCAAAGATCCCTAAGCCGAACGGGAAATCTCTCCTTTCCAAACGTGGTGTCATAAATTAATAACCTGGACGAAGGCGGCATTTCGACATTCCGCCCCAAGGGAGAAACCTTTCCTTTAGGGGTCGCCTTTAACAATTTTCAGATTACAGACTAAGGAATACAAAGCAACCTTTTCTATTTTCTGCTGACTCCTATCCCTAAACTGGGGTAGGTTATGAAGTTACTATTTCATAGTCGAATGATGGAATATTAACTTCTGCAAACACTGAATTTAGCTGTTTCATGTTCTTCCAAGGTCCTACTATCTGCGTCATATAGGGAACTGCGTCACTGCAACACAGGTAGGGGGCCCTTAAAAACTTAAAAGGAGACGAATTCTATTCTATATAGACTTATCCTATATAACTTTAGAATCTTAAAGTATGGAATTTTTAAGTATAGAACCTTTAAGTATATACGTATGGGGGGGAAAGAAATGAAATGGATGAATATTTTTACTTGAAATAATGAGTAAATCAATATTTGTCCAAATAAACATATCAAAATTAATATAAGAATTCATAGTAGAACAAAGTCTAAAAAGAAAAAGAAAAAGAAAAAGCGAAAAAAATACAAGATAAAAAATATAAAAATAATAATTAATCTTCTTTTACT
>KK117690.1:51396-118582 GCA_000611955.2 Stegodyphus mimosarum
ACCTTTGGAGTTCCACCCGGGTTGAATTCCCTGTGAAAAGGCGGTTATGTAGTCGCTTTCGTACCTCTCTGTACATATAACATGAATACGAACCTGGTTCCCCTTCAAAGACCTTGGCGAAGGCATTCATTCTCTTAGGCAGATAACTCTAGTGTGCTTTACTGTAATCAAATAATTCAATCCGAGGCCATTCTGATTGGTTAAATAGATAAATAAGACTACTGCTCAGTTGACTCAGTGGCGGATCATCTAGAGTCAGATACTGGCCATTGAAAGGTCTAACTGCTCGCAGGTTTTCTCTATGCTTAATGTGAATACCAACCAGTTTTTCTTAGAAATTCCCCCATGAAAGCATCCCTCTTAAAGCAGATAACCCTCAAATAAATTGTTGACTAATTATATCCGACTCATAAAGATAAAGATGTTTACAGCGAATTTCTCAGTTATTGAGTCATTGTTCAAGCAGCTTCTTAAATTATATCAGTTATTCTGCAACAACTTAATAAGAAAATTACGGAATACTTTTTCACGCATACTGAAGTACTATGATAGTCAAATACTGGATTTCATACGGTAAAAAGCAAATTATACTTCATTTACAGTTTTAATGCTGACCATTTAATTGCAAGCCGATAATTTTTGGAATTACAGTAGGATAATAAAAAGTATGGATCATCCTTTAGAAATGCCGCAAAATACATGTTTCATCATACGTTTACAGTTATTATTGGAGGAGGAGATTACGGTGAAGCCCATTTCGGCTATCTGCGGAGGCATACCTTGGTGAAGTATATTTTAAGGAAAAGTGGCTCATATTTGCGCATAAGGATTTAATCTAAAACATTTCTGTTAACTTGTCTATTAAGCAGCATAATTATTAAGTGTAGAAACCGCAGATTACTTTTTTAAAATTTAATAAGTTATCAAGAAAATTTGACTTAATTTACTTTTTCAACAAGTACCACAATCATCTTGTTTTAATCATGATAAGGAAAATTAAGAAATTCAGTAACTGTAATCCTCTTTCTTATTTATAGGGCATTTTTCAGATATTAACAAAAGGCTTGCGCATTTCTTAAAAAAGATATTATCAAGTACAATTATTAACCCGCCCGTGACATAAATTGTTCTGAATTTTCAACTTATCTTTGATTTTGTGAACATCACCATCACAGTTTAGGCTATTGTTCTTCAGTGCGCAGAGGAATTTCATCTTCGCACATTAAAAGCGCGAATGGTAACTTTGAATGCTTTTACGAATCCCTGCTGAGCTGAAATAAGTTGAAAATACTCTGCTTTTCCCCGTCCACCTTTCGCCTCTATTGTAGAAAAGCTTCTTCTGAGTACATTGGAGGGGGAAGGTGACCCTTCTTTCCCGCGTGTCAAGTTGGTTGCGGAAATTCTCTTGCTACTCGTGAAATGACATCAAACTTAGAATCTCCAGCGTATATTTTACATATGAAAGCAGTCAGTACATCCGGGTACCTCATCTAATTTTCGTTTCTTTTTACTCCTTCCAGTCGAGTCTGGTTCAATCTCGGAGTAGTACGTGCGACAAGACTTACGATAATTTCTGCCACAAGATTAAACTCGATGTTTCTGCCTCAGTTCTTTTAGACTGAGAAAAGGGACCATTGTTAGATGTGATGCTGGAATGGTAGTTTTTTTTTTTTCCTTTTTCTTTTCAGAACATTTTATACAGAAAACTGAGTTCAGCCTCTTCCCAGAAACAGTGTATTCAAGGTTACAATGTTTCAGTGAGAAGTTCTTGTATAAATAAGTTACGTTTGATGTCCAGTATCTTTAAATTAAACGGGGGGGGAGGGGGAAGGGTTCGTTTTTTGTGACACATCATTTCTGCCTCCCGGAAGACACTTGCGAAAAATTCAAAACTTTTTCAGTAAATTCTTATCGCAAGCAAAGATAAAAACCAAATAACTAAGGATTTTGATGCTTTTTCAGTTGCATTACGTAGAGGATATATGAAATTAATTCTGCAATTTTACTTACTTTTAAATATAAGGATCCAAAATAACAGTACTGATCAATTCGTCATCCCGCCTTTATCGAAAAGTTATGCAAACATCTAATTCTAGATTTTTTTGGAGAATAAAGCTCACACATATATTTTTTTCTGGATTTTCAAGCAAGAAAGAAAATTATTTATTCTATATCGTAAAAAGCTTTTCAACAGTACTATAAAGTTAGTTATATAATTTTATTAGTGATTATAATACAATATGATGAATAATTATGTTTCAATATGGTGCAGTAGATGTTTGCTGAAAAATTTCAAACAAATTCAACATTTCATTCAGCAAATTTGGAATACGGTACTACTTTTACTTACTAAGCCTGACTGAATAGCAAACTAAAGGATTATAAAAGAAAATGAATAACTCACAATAAATACACACTTTATGAAAAATTATTGCTTTCCCGTGGAAACTATTTAGATTACCTTGCCCACCCTCTCTTATTCTTTTATATTAAAAAACGCAAATTTTGAATACAAATTCAGAACTCAGTTCACTCAAAACACATACTGAAAACTTATTGGGGAGCATACTGAGTGAGTTACGTACTTTTAGTAACTCATTGTGTATTATATTCTACTCACTCATTTACGCAACGACCAAGCACTAAGAAAAACTTCGACAGATCTCGTGTGCTTTGCTGTAAACAAATAAAAACTTTTATTTTTCAGAGGATTGCATAAATTTCAGTTATTTTATATGGATTATAACACAACATTGTAATCTCAGGGTGTATTCTATTTTGTGTTTATGTTCATCTACAACTTGTACATATCACTTTTATATGCGACATTTGGTTGCGTATTTTTTAAAGTTTTGGTTAAATTACTTTGCAACACACACCGAGCACTAAGAAAAACTCACAACTCTCGTGTGCTTTGCCGTACTCAACAAAACAAACAAACAAAAAAAATTCTGTTTTTCGGTAGGACTGCTAAAATTTCAGTTATTTTATGTGGATTTTAACACACATTGAATTTTCAGGGAGTATTATATTTTGTTTTCATGATGTTTATCTACATGTTGTTCATGCCCTTTTATGTATTTTTTTAAAAAATTGTGCCTGTCTTTTACAGCTAATTTCAGACTTTATTCTGGTGGGATCCGACTACAGCAAAGCACGCTTGGTTATCTGCCAAGTGTGTTTATCTAAAGGGAGGGATGATTTCGTGGATGATTTTCTAGGGAAACTAGTTCACAATCACGTTACACAAGCGAAAAATCAACAAAAACCAGCTACGCAACCATCTCGTTCACCTGAATTCGAATTCGGGTCGAAATGCTAGTATTTAGCGGTCTTTAACCAAAGAAAGTCTATATAAAGAAAGAAAGGTTTTCATAGACTTATTATGTAAACCAGTTTGCTATTACGCCGCTGCAAAGCAGAGCAAAATTTGGCCAGTCGAGAATTTCTCCTTCCGCGATGTGTTCAGGAACTTGAGGAACACGTGTTAAGCAGAAACATCCTTTGATAAAACGTTTCTTTTTTGACGATTCGCGATAAATTAAAATTGGATTTTCTTACTTTTTTTAAACTAATCCATTAATTAATTTACTTGCGCGAAAAAATATTTTCTTTTCCTCTAAAGTTTAAAGAAATTTACAACGATATTCGATTTATGAACTCTTGGTAAACTGACCTTCGAACTTCGAGGCCGGCTTCGAGCTTTGGTACTTTGGCGACAAATATTTCGCGCATGCGCAACTGTTTCCCTCTGGGTTGAGAAGGAGCCACTCCTGCTGCTGCGAAGTTTTCCTTCTTAACAATTCATATTCTTTGCTTTAACCACACGACCAGGGCCCACCAGCAGTAAAGTCGCTAAACACTCGTAGTTCGGTCCGAGGTTCGAATCCCGCGAACGGACCGGCTGCATAGGCGCTTTCGTGGCTTCTCCCATGTGTAACGCTCATACGAGCCAGCTTCCCTTAAACAGCTCTCCACGAAAGCTTCCTGCCTCCTAGGCAGATAGCTCTCGATGCTTTGCCGTAATCACATAAACCAAACCACACAGCCACCGGTGGGGCGAAATGCATGTTATGCAGCGCAAAATTGTATATAGCCTAAAAATATTAAAATGTAAACAATATTTTATTAACCTTAACGTGATTTTAGTTTCAAAGCTGCTGAAGCCTCAAAGCATGAAATATTGAAGCCAAAGGATAAAAAAACTTGACATTAAGATCAAAGCAAATAGCATGAATCATAAACAAAATAAGACTCATTTTATTATATATGATATTATAACATTTTTTTAACCTGTGATATTTCAGAACATATATACTAAACTAAACATAAAAAGTTTTTGGATTGATTTATATCAATAATCAACATACAGGATTACAAAAACTTTTGACAAGAGAATGCAATGCAAAGGGGGAAAAATCCAAACTAAACTAACGACCATCATAAACATCAAACGTCAATTTAAAAAAAAAAATCACATTGACTAAGACTTCAATCATGCTCGAAGATTCCAAGCCTCAATTAAGCAACCTTCCGCACATTCTTCCAGACTTCAAATTATCCTCCCTTTTACCTCCTTACAGACCTCAAGTTCAAGGTCTTTTAGATTTGAAGCCATAAAATTCTAGTTTGAAATTTAAAGCCCATAATTCTGCTGGCACGTTAAAACCCAAGCGAAGATATAACTTAGTCACAAACACTTCAAAGGAAAAGAAAATAAATAGTTGTTAATCCAAACTAAGAATAGCTGTTATAAAATATGAAGCAACTGCTACACCAAACTGCATTAAGACAGTCGCACGCAATGTTTACTGGAAAACAATACGCAAAGAAAATTTACAGAAGTAATTTTCTGATTAAAACAAATTGAGCTTGTGGAAAGTTTGGCAGCTTTTACGACTCTTTTAATTGTTGATAATATTTGATAATTCGATAACTAGTTTAATAACTTAACGGTAAGCTGATAATTGGCTTAAGAAAAACTATAAATGCGATGTCCTCGTCGAAGTCTGAAAGGGAATATTTAAAACAGTTCTCTTTTCCGAATAAATTTCCACTTGTGCTTCAGTTCATTAGAAGCCCATGTATGAATTAGAGACGATGAACTGTCTATTCAGTAATAAATAGTTAATTTACATAATTTCCAAATGCCATTCAATTTTTTATAGATTACCGAACATAAATTGCTCTCTGCAATAATTATTTAATGCAACCAGACACTAATTAATAACTATGAAGACGGCAGTTACGGTATTTTGCCCACAATTACGAGCTTGAATTGCGTATCCAATTAATCAGTTTTGAGAACTAATATATGTAAATTTAGGGAACAGAAATATATAATTTTCTGCCTGTCTCCAGAACGGGTGACATATAGTCAAGTGCTGTCAAGGAGAAAAATCACATGGTAGAAAGAAACCCCTATTAATCTCAATAATTCAGTTTTACCTGCAGCTAAGTCACCATTACAGCATACTGAATATTTTTCGCAGAATTAATATTCGGCAAATTCGCAAATTTTTAATTCTCTGTATGATTTAAAAATGCTTTTTTATTTTTTTGTTTTTGTTTAATTCTATTCTTCTACTATGACAACTATAATTTGATGTACTCAGCATTATCAGTACTTTCTCTAGACAGATGGTATTTGTAGCGAGAAAAGTACACTTTCGTCTTCAGCTCATTTCTCCCTCATCGGTACAAGGACTAGCGATGCTGGTTGACATATCGCTGGGCCCGGGTTGGAATCCCAGAGAAAGCATGAATGTTTGTAAATGTATAATGTCTGTGTCGGCATGTTTTGGCATGTCGGCACTTGAAATAGTGACTAGATAAAACTCCTACTCCTCTCGAGTGGGCCCACCAGCGGCCGAGCGGTAAAGACGCTGAACACTGGTAGTTCGGTCCGAGGTTCGAATCCCGCGAAGGGGCTGGCTGCATGGGCGTTTTCGTGGTTTTCCCCATGTGTAACGTGTATACGAACCAGTTTCCCTTAGAAAGTCCTCCACGAAGGCATCCCTCCCTTTAGGCAGATAGCCCTCGTGTGCTTTGCCATAATTGAATAACCCAACCCCTCTCGAGTGTTTTGGTGATAGGACAAAAAAAAAAGATGGGAGACCTCGGAGCTGTCCACCTACATCAAAACTTTGGCGGAAGTTGCGCAGTTAGTACGGTCGGACTATACCTGTACGAACAACAATAGAATTCTGGCAACTCACCCACTGCTACATGCATATGTGATAAAATTTACATACACACAGGGAAAAAAGAAAGAAAAGGAAAGGGAGGAAAAAAGAAACAGAATGACACACTTTAAAAACTTTTTATAATATTACGGTCTTCGTTATTTAAAAGACTCCAATCTATGTCGCTAACTATTTCCAAATAGGCGGCAGTCCTAACCATAGCAACTTACAGTCTGTCTATGACTAGAAGGGGTCCCACTAACAGCCGAGCAGTAAAAGCGTTGAACACTGGTAGTTCGACCTGAATGCGATACCAGGCGAACGGGCTAGCTGAATGGGCGTTTTCCTTGTTTTTTTCCATGTGTTACGTGGATATGAACCAGTTTTTCTTAGAAAGCCTTTGCATACTTTCCCATATCAAGTAGACCAAACCAGGTCTGAGTAGAGTTACCATTTTGACGCAATCCGAGTTTTAAGTTTAGGAGTTGCATAACGGGTGTCCTTGAGAGAAGAAGATTAAAAGCAGTTGCAAAAATAAGACAGCGATAAACTGTATGCGAGAAGTGAACATGTTTGCTATATAATCTTTAACTGAATTAACCTAATTTAATTTTAATTCATCTATTTTTTAATTAATTAATTTAAAATTAATTAAGTCTTTAATTTGGAAATTATCTTGGCGCCGTTTAAATCATGAGAGCCGTAATAATATGAAAATACTCCTTTTATTAATAATACTCTGAAAATAACACAGTTATGAGGGATAAAAACAATACATGCCAATTGAACGATGGCCAATAGGCAATGCCGGTGTATATATTTTTCTGCAGAAAATTGTTTGGCCCACGTTTTCCAGTAACGGAAAGATCCCAATATTAATAAAATGCTTTACGAAAGACATACTTTACAGAACAGTTTAAAAAATACAAGCTCTTCCAGTGTTAACATGAAAAAGACGAAATTTTTTAAAAAAGGATATAAATAATCTCATTAAAACATCAGTAAACAACTAATTTTTTAAACGATGTTCACCGTTTCTTTTTTCATCATACTATTGACCAAAGCAATATTCTGAGTTGAGCTCCAATCTCAAATTAGGCATCTGTTATCAAAAGACCAATTTCTACTGAGGGTAAAGTTTTATTTCTAAATATAAATCTTGATAAAAGGATCTTTTACGAGTTAGTGAGCAATTATGTACTATTCATTATTATTGGCCAAAACCAAAAGTTATTTTCCACGTGCTCTGATTTAACAGCAACCAAAAAAATTACAGCAATTATTGTATCTAAGCCAAAAATCTTATACACGTTTTACTTTAAAAACATACACAATATATTTTTAAAAGGAAACAAAATTTCACTACCCGAAAATGTTTCTTGTTAATTATTGCATAATTTACAATATTTACTATCAGAAACAAGTTGTTAACGTTAATTAAAAGCGAATAAAACTACTTGCTATTGATTGTACATTACAGGAAAAAATACAAAAGCCTCAGACTTGACAAATAGCCTTTCACTTCGAATGACGACAAATCGACACTCTGGCACGAAAAACGGCAGTGGAATATTAACGAATCTTCTGTTTGAAAGTATTTTAAATCTTTGAATCTTAAGAAATACGATGCTTTATCTACTCGTTAACAAACACTGAATATAAAGTAATACAACAAGAAGCATTCGTTATTGATAAGTTGTCACAATGTGCTTACATTCTTATTGATATTTGATAAAGCAGCTGTTATTAAGCTATTTTTGAACATATAAATTAGACTTGTTTTAATTAAGCTATTGGAGATAGGAAAGTGTGCTTTTGTCAAGGAAAAACGTGACTTCCTTGAAGAAAATGGTTAGCTAGTGGTTGGATTGCGCGGTCAAAACGGCATAGATTCACTACACCAAACATCAGATATCTATCTATCAAACAAGAACGAAGATTCCATAGAAATTTCTACGAAATCTAATTCTATATTCAGTAACTTTCAGCCGACAACTAAACACATCAAAAAAACACTAGCAGCCCCCTTAAAAAAGGGGTGAAAAACCTATTAGAAAGTATAGCATTTTCCGTCCGTGCGTGTTTTTGTGGTATAAATAAAAGTTAGCGTGCCTAACAAGCAGCTAGACAATGCCTCGTTCGAATCCTGTTAGGTTTTTTGGACCAAGTTGGTTCGAATCCGATTAGGTTCGAACTCCGATTAGGTTTTTTTTGGTTCGGGTAATATGAAAATTACTCTGTGCGAGGGCACAACGTATCTTGGACACAACCTTTGCCCCCCCCCCCCAAAAAAAAAGTAACAGTCTTTGCAGTGACGCCTGAATTAAAAGGTCTTAGACGATTATGCTTTAATACCTGGATTTAATCGATTAAGCCTCGTGGATTTAAATTCAATGTTACGCCTTATAAAAAGGAAGTTGCACATAGCACTTCATCCTTATAGGGTTATCCTTAGGTATGTATGATGACATACGGAACAGGTACCTTCCCTTGGAAGGTTCTTGAAATTTCAGAGAAGGGACTAGCAAGATGCAAAGATAAAATATCCTAAGAAAGAAATTTAGCCCAGGCAATATAGATTTGTAAATGCACTTGGCTAAAGCATGCTTGAAAGCTCTGAAGTGCACTGTCCAAATGACGAATAGGCTCTTGAAGAAAATATGAGAACTCCCTGATAATGATGAAGTTCCGTGCCTCTCATCAGTCGTCTTTTTTTGGGAGATAATGTATGGAATTATCTCGTTCCCTAGTGCGTGTTTTCGTGGTGTAAGTGCTAAGCACGTCCACTTAGAAATTCGAGGATCCGTGGTTCAAACCTCTGCGAGAACATAGTTGAGTTTTTTCATATTTTCTGATCAGAAAAAATCTTATTTGTCATATCTACAAGTTAACGTCAATACTCTTAATTTTTGACTGCAAATATTTACAAGCATACTAAATCACTTCAAATGCATCTGAAGTTTTAACATTTTATTTCAATAAAGTATTTACCGCCTAGGTTTGCTGCTAAAATTATTTCCTTCATTTAAATAAATGACAAAAGTATTTTACTGGAGATTTCGCTTGGAATAATATTGTTTATCATTTTCATCGGATACATTTAAATCTACTTTTAGGCGACACGAAATCAGTACATTCTAAGAATGATGATGCATATTATGAACAATTAGCTTTTAAAAAGTATAAACCCTAAATTGTGAGGTTCATATATATTACTCAACGTTCGAGTAAAATTGAAGAAATCTTCCTGAGCAATGACTGGAACGTTAAATGATGGAATAGTAGGGCGAAAGGGGCTCGAGGAAATCACTGAAACCATGCATCCGGGTCTTTTAAGTGCTCTGTTTCGCCTTCCCCCTCTTCTCTTTTGTTTCTTTGATGTAGGCTCCAGTCGTAGGAGGATCATATAAAGACTTTAAGGGTTACAAAGGCTAACGATTAAAAAAAATAATATATTACGAATAGAGTAGTTGACGAATTCCAGGTTGAAGAATTCTCTTGTTCTCGGGAATTGCACTTCTGAATCTTGAAGACACGGAATCAAATTCGCCACCAACGCTTGACGTGAATCACCTACGTTAGAATAAGACACAATGAAGCAGAATAATTTTTCGACGTTTATTAAATAAAAAAGAAGATTAAAGGTGTTCCTTTTCATTTACAATTCTATAACTCGAGTATACACATAAGGTATGGCTTGGACTCTGAAACATAGAACGCCCTTTAACAGAATCGTTCTACACCTTTTCAAATAATCCAAATAGAATTAATTAAGACACCCGAATCTTGGAAAAGATTCGAGATTCGAAAACTGGAATCTTCATGCTTTTTCCGTCATTCGAATCTTAACCTAAAAATCAGTTTTAACCCTCAAAGTCCGGTTTTATCAATGTCCAAAAGAAACGTTTACATGGAAAAGCAAAAAGAAAAAAAAAAAAACTTTTTGGTAACTTCCTAAAAATTTCTGAAGCTCATCACCATTAAGAATAATCTCAGAAAGAGCTGTTCAGAATATTAACCATGATAGTTGATAAAACATTCTCCATTAACGGCTTCTGTTTTTTTTTTTTTTTTTTTTTTTTTTTTTTTTAAAGTGTTTAGTGCTTTTTGTGAATAAAATAAACAACTTGTAGATTTTTTTAAAAAAAATTTATAGACATAATTTAATGATCTATGTTTAAAATTTTTCGATATTAAGGGGACACGGGAAATTACGACAGAAAAAAATTCTAAACTATTCCCAAGTTTGAATAAAAATTGGGAACTGTGTGCATTATACATATTTTTACATAAATATGTAATTTCACAACGATAGAGATAACACTTTTTTAAAAAAATGAAAATAATGATATATATTTCTAGGTTTTTATATTTATGCAGTTTATATTTATGATAGAAATAACACTTTTTTAGAAAAATGAAAATAATGATATCTATTTCTAGGTTTTTATATTTATATTTATGCAGTCCCTTGCGGACTTGTCAAATTTAATCCGAAATCTACAACATTTTGCATAATCAGTCTAAATGAAACAGCAAATAATACTGCAGATGGGTTTTTTTTAAGGATAAATACCTTTGAGAAATAAATTATTCACTGAATTTTACACATTTAAAAAATTTTTAATTTATTATTATTTCATGAAAAGCCTAGTAATTTCTGCAAAAGTTTACGAATACTAAAATGCAAACGCAGTTCTTCTTTGAACAGTATCAGAATGGAAAGTATCAGAAATAAAGTATGGAAACAATTCCATAAGAATTAAAACGCAAGGAATATTTTTAAATACTCGAAGTTTTCTAAAATCTTAAATATTTTTTTAAAAAGCATTTAAATGTAAATGTCTGTGGCAAAAATTTCTTACAAAACGCTTCAAATACATTTAATTTTTTAACATATCATTTACATTACGCCTTATTGTTGGGAACATCAAAATGAAATTTCGAATTTTTTTTAAGGAAATCTGCAAATTTGAACGTTCCTTACCCTTTTAATTCTTGAAATAATCCTTCCCTCTACCCTTGCTTTGATTTTAATAGATTTAGAGAAAACGTTATAAAAAAAAGTGAAAATTATTGAAATAATTTTTGACATATTATTTTAAGAAAATGAATCTTAAGATTCGAGAATTTATATTATATTTCCCATTTAATAAATTTTATTTCCATCTTTTCATCAAATATAGGCGTATTTATAAAAAGCGCATTATTCTTAGATTCGTTTCATATTAAACGCAGGTTTCTAATATTGATTTAATTATAAACTTTCAATTTTAAATAAGTTCATTTCCTTTTAGCTTCTTCTCATAATTATTTTTATAAGCAAGAATAGATGATGCTTCGAGAGATATGAAAATTTTGAAAAATTCCTAGGAGTCGAATTCGAGAAAATATTGGATTCATCCTTTTTCTAGAATTCATCTTCATTGGATTAGTTCTAATGCAATAAATTCTTTGTTCTACTACAAGACATCCCAAATTTACATACGAAATACGTTAATGAGCACTTTTGTAAAATTACAGCAAATTCAATTAATTACTTGTCTGATCACTACCAAATTTAGCAAAAAATAAATAAATAATTAAATTAAATTAATTTAAAAATAAGGTAATCATTTAACGACATTTTAAAGATTTATCAAAGCAATACTGAGTAAGTTTGAAAGAGGATAGTAATATGTTACTAACGTAGTTTGGAAGAAAAAGATGCCTAATGAAACTTGACTGAGATAGATGACATTCGATTGGACAGGCAACGAATCACATTTTCTTTGTGTTAAATCAATCCGTTGTTAGTAGCTAGAGAAATGCTGTTAAATGTTAATGGCATTCTGTGAGGTAAGATTACTGGGTTGTACTCACAATAGTTATTTCGGATGATAGGTTGATATTTATACATTACGAACAAATTATAATTTTCTAACAGAGTCACGCAACTTGCATCAAGCTTTCAATTTAGAGGTCATTGGAAAAATCACACGGTACCAACAATATATAGATAGATTACATACAAGCATGTTACGAAGGGTACTGGATACAGATCTATTGTTTGAGTCTCCCATTGTGCTATCGATGTTAAATGAATAGGTTCTTAGGAATTGCCAACTGCTCAGAATACAACGTGAGCAAGTTATTAAAAAGCAAAGCTTTATTTATTTTATCATACCTACGATAGTGAAGCTAGTTTTCTTCTATAAAATTAATAGAAAACAAAAAAATTCATACATTATTCTCGTTAAGCTTGATATCGGAAATTTTGTCATTCTTTTAAGTTTTCAAGATGACAATGTTTTCAACAACACTAGCCCCCTCCCTCGAAAAAAGAGGAGTAAAATACCATTTCAAACTTCCTTTCCATTTTCAGTCAGCAAAACAATGTTACAAAAGTGAAACGAGGAGTATTTAACAAAACCGCTTCTTTCAAATTTACACGCTTTTCATGACTGAAAAGGGAAATTTGTATTTTGGTATTAACTGACAACTATAACATGAGTTTCCTTTCTCAATCAAGATGACTATTTATGGCATTAAATAAATATATGCGGAAGGACATAAAATTAATCTTTTCAGCGGTAGAATGCATAAATACTGTTAGTCAATGTAACAACAAATAACACTGTAAGAAAAATAAGTGCCTTAAGCATTAAAAAAATATAATTTTCAGAATCTGCATACATGCATTGACAATGTATTTCTGGAAATTAAGTTTGGCTTAGTTTTTCTTACTTTTGTAACCCAACGGCTTGGTCGTGGCAAGTCAGAGTTCAGAGAATGGTAAATGGTAACCGTAAGAAAAAGTTTAAAAGAAACAAAAATTAGAAAAACAGCAACTGACAAAAAGATATTAGGATAAATAACGTTTTAAAGATGTTGAAGAGGACAAACAGTGAAGCAAAAGTGTCAACGATGGAACAGGAGTTCTCCGGATGTTTTGCCTTCCGGCTTTAGGCTTTTACATGACTTGTAGTTCTTTCTTTTTATGACTGAATGATAAATGTGAATGTATTTAGGAATAAAGTTTTCTGTTATAATACCAATACACGTATCTTCAGTGTACCGTCAGTTTTAAAGGAGAAAAATAAAATATTTAAGAAGCTAACTACTCTTAGATTTATGGCAATTTTGGTTATAAAATTAACAATCTAACGCGAGACCCGAATGATCCGGTTGAGAACAAAGAGTGTTTAAGACTCCAAGAGACACTGACTGATATTATTTTCCAGATTTTTAGTTACTACTTCCACCAAGTAAAGTCTCCACTCAAAGGTTATTTTGGAGCTTGCTTGAAGTTTCTGTTTCATTTTCACCGAAGATAACAGATAAACGCTCCAAGCTTTGTAAAATTTGTTTTGTTTGTTACAAGCTTTGTAAACAGCTTTTGTTTCCGAGGTAATTTCAAATTAATGCTTTTATTCAATGTTATTTTTTCAAACATTATGTAATTGTCTGAGGTAATTGAGGAATTCATGAAATTTCTGAACATTAATTTTTTTGTTCTCCTAACAGACAACGAATTTTTCAACGGACACTGAAAGTACGATAACATGGCATTTCTGGTACTATCCAAGAAAAAAGCTATACAGATGTTATGACACAGAACTGGGACTGCCCGTCTCAGATTATCTGCAAGTGATTCAACTCAAAGAGTTAATCACGAACTCAGACCAGTATGAAGAAGAATTCGTAAAGAATGTACAGTGATCAGTACAAGTGATAAAAGAAAATTATTTGAACAAGAAGCTGAAACACTTCTGCATGAAGAAAAAGCTGCAAAAGGTGAACGAAGTGAAAAGGAGCATCTTTTCGAGGTTGAAAAATTAATACTTCAACTGGAGTTGCAAAAAAATTCTCAAAAAGAGGCGACAGGTCAGGAAGTAGACAAACCCAAAATGGATATTATTAGAGTTGTTCCTAAATTTAACCTTAAAGAAGATGAAACTGAATTATCTTTGACAATTTTTGAACATTACTTAAAATTTTTTAGTGTTCCAGAATCAAAATTGATCCCCTAAATATCGAACTATCTAGCGAAGCTATCAAGGGCACGTAGTACGGCCGAGCGTAGTAACAGCTTAGAGAGCCAAACGGCAAACTCGCGCTATTCAGGAATCTTAATTCTCTCCCTCGAAGTCAGTGGAACTTCGACTTAAATACTATTCATTTGCATTTAACGCGATTTTAAAAGCACATTCTGATAAGGAATTTGTAAGCTGAAATTAGGATAGATATGAAAGGAGTTTTAACTTAAACATAACTATTATAAACTTAGGATAAACTATCCTATCTGCTCAAGATCTAAAGGAGAAGCAAAAGCGTCTTTAAATGTGCCAGTTTTCCTTACGTTTTAATAAACCACATCTCCGTCCAGTTTAATTGTCCAATTTAATTGTTGTAATTTGTAGAGAGAAAGCTGCTGTATGTGCTGATACAAGTGCATAACACTATACTGCGGTAGAAAATTTATACCATAAGCTGCAAAGTAAAAAAGGTCCAAGCACATTTTTTGACACTCGATGATGGAACACAGAGCAACGTAGCTGCCTTGACTGCGGTTATGGATATTAATGTTGAAAGTAAAGTGGTACCCACAGAATGAACTGCTTTATTTGAAGAAAAAAAAAACACTCTCCTAGGAACAGACTTTCTCCAATCTGCTGGGATTATCCTGGATATCCTCAGTGATACTTGGCATTTCTATGAAAATCCTCATGTCCAGTACCCTTTTTATGAGTTACTTTACAAGACAGAAAATTCTACAGCCATTTCTGACTGTCAGAAAAGAATTGGAGAAACTTCCGATTCAATTAAATTTTTTGAAACGTTCTTTTTAGTGAATCTTCGAAATTACGAAGGTAAACATCTAAATATAGAAAACGTACTCAACTAAATTGCTGACTGCAATGAATGCAAATACCAGAAGAAGACTCAACTCCATATAGTGAACATCGAATTAATACTGGAAACAGTCCACCAGTTGCAGAACCTTCTTATAGAATGAGTCCTGCAAAAGGAGAATAGCTGAAAAAAGAGTTAGATTCTCTCTTGGCTGATGGTATAATTGAAGAATGCGAATCTCCATGTACCAGTCTTGTTGCATTGATGCCTAAACCAAACGGTAACAAAAGACTTTGCGTTGGTTATCGCAAAATAAATGCCACTGCTATTGCAGACACATACCCATGCACGGACGATCTTCTTACAGAAGCGAAGTCCACGACCTGTATGTCGACCGTCGATCTTAAATTAGGGTATCAACTGTCATAGTGCATGAGAAGCTGATCAAGATAAAATCGCTTTCATTTGCCCATTTGGGATATATAAAATATTTGCGCTTGACTTTCGGATTACGAAATGCGCTCGCGACCTTTCAAAGCCTAAATGACAAATTTAGAATAGGCCTAAAGGTTATTTTTTCTTTATTGTATTTAGACAATATCATTATTTTATGAAAGACGTTTGATAAACATGTAAGTGACTTAAAAACTGTTTTTGAGATTCTTTCTTTTTTAAATTCCATGCTAACAGAGACAAATATCATTTTGCATATGACTAAGTTAAATATTTAGGTCACTGGATAACCACAAATGGAAATGAAGTGGACCTGGAAAAAAGTGACCTCTATTCAGAGAAACCCTATTCCAACCAATCTGAAAGAAGTTCAGTCCTTCTTGGAAACTTGCTCATAGTTTAAAAGGTACGTTCCAAACTTTGCGAACATTGCAAGGCATTTAGCAAGCTTACAAAAAATGTACAATTGATTTGAGGTCCTGAATTGCAAGAAGTTTTTTGAAGAATTAAAGAAAATATTAATACCCCCCTCCGGTATTAAAACAGCGAGATGAATAGAAGCCGCTTCGTATCCGTACATATGCTAGAAGTTATGTTCTTGGCAGTCCTTACTCAAGAAGAAGACCCAGAGGAACACGTTATTTAGTTATGTCAGTCGTTTGCTCATTCCAGTACAACGAAACGTCTCGCTTACTGAACGTGAAGCATTTGCAGTAGTTTGGACTTCGAAGAAATTTCGAGGTTACGTCGAAAACCAAGAAATAATCAAAGCATCTGACCACCAGTCGTTAAAATGGCTTATGAGCAGCTAATCACCCTCATGTCATTTGGCAAGATGGGCTCTTCAGATTCAATCCCATAAACCGAAAATTCAACGCACACTTAGTAACGTACTTAACGTGCTTGCAGACATGCTATCTAGACCCTCGAATATAAATGATGTCCTTGTGACTTATTTGTAATATCAGAGAATTTTCCAGCTAGATAGTCCAAAGAAATTCTAGAACAACTGAAGGATGAAGAACTGAAAATAGCTGACTGTTTTGAAAGTATTTCAAAAGATGAAAACTTTGCAAATTGGACTAGCAGAGGTTATCTTATAAATCAAGGTCTTCTGCATAGTTACTCACCCGAAGTAGAAACAGAAGAAGCCCAGTTCGCCATTCCTATTCAGGAAAGAGAAAGTTACAACAGTACCATGATGTTTCATCCACTGGACAATATGGGACTAAAGGAACTTATAAATAAAGTTGCCTCTACATACTATTTTCCAGGGATACGCAAATATATCTCTATGTTAAAAATTGTGCGGAATTTAACACTTAGAAACCGACAAATCGGGAGCCAACCGATTTTCTTAGAACTCCTGTTTAAGCCCAAAGGTTTGAAACCCTCGCTGTAAACTTTTTGGACCTCTTCCAGAGACTTTGTCTGGTAAGAAATTGATTTTTATCGTAGAAGATACCACTAGGAAATGGGTCGAACCTTTTGCTCTTAAAAAAGCAAAAGCTGTAAACTGAGCCAAAACGCTAGTCGAACAAGTCTTTCTACGATATGGACTTCCACGTAGATTCATCAGGGATAACAGGTCACAGTTCACATAAGTGCCGTTATGCGACAGACTTGCAGTTTTCTCGAAATTAAGCACGACCATGTGTACCATCCCAAGCAGTTTGCAGTTTGGAAAAGACTTAAGAGCAATAAATGATGTTACCCACAGCCTAAGAGCACTAATCGACAACGATAACTTCGTGGCTGTGTTAACCCCATATCTCAAACTATTTACCCGTTTAACCGCAGAGATTAAAGAACACGTCGAATAGAAGCAAGACAAGCGAAAAACATATTACGATCGTCAACCACAAAAAGGTTCCTACAAACCAGGGCACAAAGGACGGGTGACGCTACATCCTATTAGCAGATCACAAAATTAAAAAAAAAAAATCGAAATTTCATGCCCAAACGTGAAGAGCCTTATTTAGTGATCACTTGTTGTTCACCCACTATGTATGACATTGCTGGCCCAGCTAAGCCAGATGAAGTCTTTAGGACTTAACTACAGCTCAGCCTTACGTGCTTATGAACTGTCCGTTTCAAGAGACAGTGGGACTGTAACACCTCTACGGAGACAAGGCAGATGAAAGAAATATATTGCTGGCTCTTCGCTGAGACATCGTACGAGCCAGAAGGGATGTCTGTAACCCAACGGCTTTCAAGCGCGTGGTTACGGCAAGTCAGAGTTCAGAAAATGGTAAACGGCAGCAGTAAAAAAAAAGTTTAAAAGAAAAATGGCTTTTAGAAAAATAGCAACTGACAAAAAGATATAAGTATAAACGACGTTTTAAAGATGTTGAAGAGCGCAAACGTGAAGGATGAGTGTTAACGATGAGACAGGAGTTCTGTGCATTTTTTGTCTTCTGGGTTTTACATGACTGGTAACTTTTTCTTTTTATGATGTAGATAATAAAATGTGAATGCATTTAATAATAACGTTTTCTATTTTAATACCAACATACGTAGCTTCAGAGTTATGTTAGTTTTAAAGGAGGATAATAAAATATTTTAAACCTAAGTACGCTTAAATTTATGGCACTTTGGTTATACTTTTTAACATAAATTTTGCAGTGTTTTCTCACACATTAATGAATTATTTATTTTTCAAATACACGTTTCTGGCAAATCTGCGAGCGTGTGCGTGAATATATATATGTGTTTGCATGCTTAAAGAATACATTAAATAAATTAAAGCCTATATTAAATGAAAAAGAATATACTAAAAGATATATTACATAAAGAATATATAAATGTGTTTTATTTTTTAGATTTCCTCCCTTCTTACACTTTTATGCTTAAATTCCGGTTAACCTGTAGAGGTCATTAGGTTATTTAGAAGCAGGAGACATGAAAAATGAGCAATCCCTTCGCCGGGAATCGAACTACGGACCTCTCGGTTACGCCAAAGAACGTCTATGTAAAGAAGAAAAGGCTCCATAGACGTAATGTAAACCAGTTGGTCTTCTACCCCGCTAGAAAGAAAAGGGAATATTCGCCAAGGGATTTGGCGACGGAACCTTTGGCGAGAATTTCCCCTCTGTGATGTACCGGACCTGGCCGAGATTTTCCTCCTCCGCCACGTGTATAGGAAATTGAGGAACACTGGTTAAGATGAATCAATCTGGGAAATGATGAAATATTAGGTGAAGTTTCACTTTCACTGGCTGTTGAACTTGCATTATACATATCGCAGTTTGATGTCTGATTTTATATCCGTCAATATGGAGGGGGATAAAATGGAGTCACACAGCTTTAAACTCTTGATAAACTTGACCGTCGAACCTCGACATCAGCTTCGAGCTTTGGCGCTTTTTGGCAACAGATATTTCATCCATGTGCAGCTGTTTCGCTTTTCGTTCAAAGGGAGCCGCTTCTGCTGCTGCGAAGTTTTCCTTCTTAATAATACATATTCTTTGGTTACGCGTTGAGCGTGCTGACCACTACACCACGAAGGCATGCGAAGAAGACGGGAGAAATACCTTATATACTCCCCCTTTTTTAAAGGGCGACTGGGGTTTTGGGGACCCAATTGCCAATTCCCGCTGGTGGGGAATTATCATCCACCACCTTTTTTAGTTCGGGCGCCACTGTAGAGACATTGGGTTAATTTCGAAAACAGGATTGATGAAAAATGAGCAAAGTCTTCGCCGGGAATCGAACCACGGACCTCTCGCTTACGCGTCGAGCGTGCTGACCACTACACCACGAAGGCATGCGAAGAAGGCGAGAGAAATAACTTATATATTCCCCCTTTTAAAGAGCGACAGGTTTGGGGGACCCAGTCGCCAGATACCGGTGGTGGAGAATCATCATCCACCACCTTTTTAGTTCGGGCGCCAGTTGTAGAGTCATTAGGTTATTTCGAAAGCAAGAGTGATGAAAAATGAGCAACGCCTTCGCCGGGAATCGAACCACGGACCTCTCGGTTAAGCGTCGTGCGTGCTGACCACTACACCACGAAGGCATGCGAAGAAGGCAGGAGAAATACCTTATAAACATAGAAAATTTCTAAAAAAAAGGCTGCTATTGATTGAGCTTATTTAATTTTTTAATCATCTTAATACACACACATACACATGCATAGGGAAGGCTATTCAAGTTGGTAGTGTGAAATATTTCGTAAACGAATAAACGAAGCGTTGTTTATTTTTATGCAAAGAATAGCAAATAAAAATTATATTCTTAGCTATTATTTATTCTTACTTCCATGTTGAGAACCCCTGCTTTAGCCAATGCTCTTCTTATTTAATTCAATTTTTCGTTTCGATGATGTGGAAGTAATTGTAATGTTATTACTTCGCAAACAAAACGCCTTGATCCTTGGTCCGTTGCGGACTATTAGAGTTTCGAAATACACGAATGATCCCACGGCGGAAAGACGAAGTGTAGAAGATTTTTTAAAAAAATTTCTGTTGGGAAGTTAGCCTTGTTTTTCTGCATCATCCATATACATAGAAAAAGTAACCGAAAGTCGGTTAGAAAAACAATGGATTAGACTGTGAAAATGTCAAGATATCTTCGGTTCAATTCTTATATATTCCTAAATTTCCAGGCGTTTGCCAATTAGGAAAAAGGATGATGTTTAATTAATTATTTATTTACTATTTCTGGAAGAACATTAGTTCCTTCGAACGACTTTAAAAAACATCACTTTTGCATGGTTGAATGTTTAGGATTTTCATGACATATGCTTCCATTGTATACAAAAGAAAGTCGTAACACATTCACAGATGTTATTTTATTCACTTATCACCAGTAAACAACTTCGACTGATTGGTTGGAAACACACGAGTTAAGAAAGTTGTGTCAAGTTTTCCCAGTTTCGAGAAGTACGTGACAAACATTGCATGCCTATGTTTTTGCATTACCAGACCCGCAAGGTGACCGACCCATGCCCTCTTCCTAGGATGCGGGAGTGACGACCTAACTCTACCCCTTACTACTTACTATTAACTAGTTTTGTTTGGTTGTTACGTCATTATTCTTCCTTCTTCCTTCCCTTCTGTCCATTACCCGGCAGCTCGAGAAAAAAGCAAGGAAAATTTCACGTGACAATTCGGATTAAAAAATGAACGAACAGAAAACTGAAGTTGTTTATTTCCCTTGGTTACAACTTTTTTTTCCCTTTCTGTATTTGAAAGTAATTAATATTAAATGACCTTGAATTGTACTGGAAAACTTCTTATTTTGTTTTTGATTCTTTAAGATAAAGGGAATAAGCTTTTTCTAAAACAAGCTCCGCATCCCTTTATCTGAGCATTTGATTTAAAATGCGGAGCTGTTGTTTCTTCTGTTTTCCGAATCGAAAAATTTTTTTGATTGCCAGTTATAAACGCAAAGAATGGTATTGTTTATTTTCTTTTCAGTCTAGTTTTTTTTTAAGTCATAATGCTTTTTTCTTCAGCTAAAAAGTAATAAATGATTCGAATATTCTTAAAGCAATGTAGTGAATTCCATCTGGAATACTGGATATGTTTTGCGAATGCTTGAAATCAAACTAAATGAGTATTCCTTTCTTTCCCATAAATACAATCTCGTTACCTCGAACTTTTGTCTGGGTCAGAGATTTTGCAAAATCCCGAAATTTTCTCCGAGTAATTAAAAGAAAAGCAGTCGAATTCTGCAACGATTCAGTCGAACATTTTTGCAAAATGAAATGCCTCTCTCTTGTTGATAAAATGCAGCTTTAAACGCACACTTTAAATGCAACTCGTAAATGTAAATAAAGTTTCTTATTTTCAATGGTTTTTTTAATCTTAAATTGTATACAGACTTCTTAAAAAGTAAGAAATCGATCAAAAAATTTCTGAAGAACAAGAGTAGAGACTGAGATTAATAAAAAAAGATTTTTTATTTAATTTTTTTACATTATGGCATATATTTATATACATTACATTTCGTTCTAAGTACCAGTTTGTTTCTCTCCGCTGCTATTGAAATGGGCTTTCACGGAATATATCTGGTATATTAAGTAGGAAAACATATTTTGCACTCTATTTCATATCATATTTTGGTATCATATTTTTAAGAGTCGCTGTAATGAATTGCAGTGTAATATAAGAAAAGATATACACAAAACGTCTCAACTATTGTTTTCTATGTGAATTAGGCCGCTATTTTTAGAAGCCTAATTAATATAGAAAACACAATAGCCGAAATACTTTGTGTAGTATGGTTTTCTTAAATTATATTAAAGGTTATTTAATGATATAGTATCATTAAATAACCTAATAAATTAACCTAAATCTACTATATCATTAAAAAACCTTTATTCTTCGCTTGATATATGTTTATGTGAAAGTGTTCTATTTTAAGACATCTAGTAACTTTGATATTGGGTAACTGTGTTCTTCAATGTGATTTTTAGACGAAATTAATCTAGTATTTCCCTCTGTTCGCTTCGTTTTCTGTAAAAGAAAAAATTAATAAAATACAGCCTAAAAAAATTTGGATATTTTAAAAAACAAATACAGTACAGATATAAATACACGTATTCCTACTATAACACAATAGATAGGATCTCAGAGAATACCGTGTTAGGCGAAATCGTATTATACGAGTATAATAATCAATACAAAATATATGCGTTCCAAAAGAAATTATTTTAAAATAGTTCTGACTGTTTCCTTCTTTAAATTTAGAATTTTTTACCTTTCTTTTTTCAATAAAAGATTCAAAATTTGTACTTTCTAATAGAAATAATAGACTTCGTTTTGGACTAATACATAATTTCGCAATAATTACTCCTAAAAACGACAAGTTAAATAGTAACACATACCTGAAATGTTTTTTAAACCTATTTTTCCAAACTCACAAATTACGTAATTTACGCAATGTACACTTGGAGAACGAGATGCGTACCATGCAAATGATGGTTACGACTCAATTTCAAAAGAATTTCAGTGCAAGAGAATGCGGGTAATTCTCTAAATTTATTTTATTTTTGAGTGTATAAATATTAAATAGGTTGTTATTGGTTACTACACATATTGGCATAGTACGTAACTCAATTTTGCAAATGGTTAGACTAAATTTATTAATCGAAATTTGTACATACATAAAGTGGTGTAAGAGGGCTTACGCATATTCATTAACGTTATAACATTAACGTATTAATGAAACCGTGTTGCCGTGCTATGTGAGAATTTGTACGACTAAACAAATATAGTATTAAAAACCGATAAAGAAAGGGGATTCATCATCAGTTGCTCGGGGATGAAATATCTTAAGCCCTAGAGAAATGAAACGGGTGGGTGAAATTTTTTATGGTAACTAACATATTTCGCATATAATAAATAAATGATCCAATTTTCTCTTAGAAAAGCTTACTTTTCCCAGCGCATTGAGTTTTCATGTGCTGTGCCATATGTAATTACCACAATATAGCTCTGAAAATGAAACATGTGAAAGGAAATAAAGAAGAATCTGAGGACAATGGCTATTTAGAATTTCCACAAAAGAAATAAACAGCTATCTAAAGACAACAAAGATAGTTTAAATCAACGGCGGACGTGATAATAACAATCACAAGTTCGAGAACAAAGAAACTGATTTCAAATTATCACAGGTTCAGGGCAGACGCTAAGCGTCTTGCACTTTGGTGCATTCCTAAATTTTAAAAATTTTGCTACTCCTAAATTTAGCTGCCCAGTGCTCTCCTAAGGCTTAAAAATTTTCTTTTTTTTTTTTTTTTTTGACGCTTCTCTAAGTTCTAAAAATTCAGCTTTCCCCTAAATTATATCATAAATTATATCACCCGGTGCGACCGCACCGTTCCTGCGCAGGTGTGGAGCAATGAAGATGACTTAAAACTATCGCAAACGTGAAAAACTATGTAAAAGTGAAAAATAATGAGTAATCAAAGGAGAGTAAAGTTATTGAAAATTATAAATTATATTGTCATTCGAAATAATCATCTATTAAATTAACAGCACAATCACAGCACAATAGGTATTAAATAATAATTTACATTATTAAAAATTATCCGTTTGGTACGTAAAATAATGTTTTAAATAATTCCATAATCTAAAACCTCTTCTTTGTACCAGCTAGCTTAGTCCCAGATGATGCCCTTAATAAAGAAAAGACATTATTTACAGTTGGTAGAAGAAAATAGTAGACATGACCAACTACATATTAATATTAATATATATATATATATAATAAGGCTGTTTTCTTTTTAATTAATTAGGCTATTTTATTGCGACGATATTATATTGATAAGTCTGATGAATCTGGCGTTTCAGATAAGCATAAGTCAAAATACTAAGTTTCTTTACTAACAAAGCACTTAGTGCAAGCAAAGCTGTACGATTTTTTGTAATATAGACATTTCAATTATAATAATACGATATCAATTCGATTACATGAGCAATTTTTATTATTTTCATCTCTTATTCGAAGTTAACATAATCACCTAACTTAGAGCTGAATGAACTTGATGATTTAAAAAAAAATAAATAAAGATCCAAGCATAAAAAAGTGAACTATTAGGAGGATAAAAGGTATAAATTTCTCATTTTATAGTTATCAAACCAGGAGGAAATCATAACTAAAAATATATATAAAAAATAATTTTATTTGATGATAATTATCATGATGATGATTGATGGTATGATTTTGTTCCAAAATACTACTCTCCTTAAATGCTTGACCAATATAAATAATGAGATGTTTAAGCAAAAAAAAGCAAATGAACCCATGCTAGTACATAATTTTCTCTTTTAACTTAAAATTCTAATCGAGCTGATATAAAACAAAAGAAAATATGAGAAATCTTCCACAGGTCATTACTTGTTAGATTGTCAGGATACACAGCGCAATTTAGAGGGGGGGAAGACATGCGCTGAAAATATTTTATAATAGCTACAAATGAAACGATATGAGCGTGCAGCGTTGGGGAGCAGTGGGTTAGGTTTAACCTCCGACAGAGCACGCGTTCGCACTGGGAGAGAGATCTAAGCGCAGGATTCCAAAATGAAGATAATATCGCTGGCACCAACTCCACAATTTGCTTATCAAGGTCGTACTGCTGCCACGATTGAGGTAAAAGACCTTGGCTTGATCGTTACCATGGCGATGAAGAATAACTCACTATAGTCGCGATTATTTGTAGAAAACAGCGCCATCTGTTTGACGATATACAAACTAAACATACGTATATTTCATAATTAAAGCCCGGTATGACTCAACGAAGTTAAATGAACATAAATTTAACTGAACTCCGCAATTTTTATGTTTCACTCAACAGCAGTAGAGAAATTTTATAATGAAAAATAAACGAAAGTGTTTGATAGATGTAAAATAGCTGCGTCGTTTACACGGGAAGAATTAAAATCACGAGTTATAAAATCATCAGTGTTAACTCTGAATGAAAAAACATCAAATATTTAAGTAATATAACAAAAAATGACATATCTTTGCTTTTAATAGCGATTTTCCAAAATTACTTCTATACATTACGGGCAACAAACATGTTAATTAAAAGTAACAAATGAAACAGAAAACGGTCCTATAGCATGTATGTATATATAAGTCAACAACACGTGCTGCACAATTTATACATACACTCACGTTTGTGAAAATTGCAACACCATGAAGGACTTACGCGAGTGAGCTGAAATTTTCAGGAAATGCAAAGTAGCGCATGATATGCAAATGATTAGAATTGCAAATCCGTAGCGCATGCGTATGCTGAGCAGCGCCCTCTGAACGGCTGATGGATCCGAATAAATAGACGGCTGTAGCGAGGCGTGTATGGTTATCTGCTAGTGGTAAACGTTAACTCAATCTGTACTTATGCCTCGTCGACGAAAGAGAGCGAGATTTGAACAACTTACAGAGTTTGAACGAGGGAGAATCATCGGCCTTCGTGAAGCTGGATTGTCGTATCGTGCAGTAGCCTCTCGTGTGCAGCGTAACAGCAGCACAGTGATGCGCGTTTGGAAGCAGTGGACGGACGAGTGTCGGACAACTCGGAAATCCGGGAGTGGACCCCGAAATGTGACGTCAGCTCGCGATGATAGACACCTGGTCCGCATGGCGCGGACGGACCGTACAGCTTCCTCTAGACAATTGGCAGCACTGTGGTCAATAGCTACAGGTGTTTCATTGTGTGCTTCATCAATTCGTAGACGTCTGCTGCAGTGTGGACTGCGCGCACGGACTCCTTTATACAGGATCCCCCTAACGCACGACCATCGCCGCCTGCGGCTACAATGGGCCAATCAGCATAGAGACTGGCGTGCTGATTGGCAGCATGTCGTGTTTTCTGACGAATCCCGCTTTAATTTGTGGTACCATGATGGCCGCATTCGTGTCAGACGCTATGCCGGTGAACGCCACCTTCCGGAGTGCATTATCGAACGCCACAGTGGACGAACACCCGGAGTTATGGTCTGGGGCGCCATAGCATATCATAGACGATCTCAATTGCTACGAATTGTGGGCAATCTGAACAGCAACCGGTATATCCGTGAAGTTCTACAGCCCGAAGCTGTTCCCTTCCTTCAAAGCTTGCCAGGCGCTGTATTTCAACAGGACAATGCCCGCCCTCATACTGCTCGGATTGTTAAATCCTTCTTTGCAGCGCAGCAGGTACAGCTTCTTCCTTGGCCTGCGTGTTCCCCGGATATGTCGCCAATTGAACATGTGTGGGATGTCATTGGTCGGCGTCTTGCTCGTGATCCTCGTCCTGTTGCGTCTGCAGACGAACTTTGGGTACGCGTACAAACGATATGGAATGCTCTTCCTCAGTCAGACATTCAAACTTTGTTTGACTCCATGCCACGTCGTGTAGCAGCACTTATTGCGGCGCGTGGTGGCCACACAAAATACTGATTCTGATCTCTTGTTCTTGTTTGTTTGCTTTGAACATTTAATCATTTATTTGTACCACTACCACTTAACTGTGTATTAAATTGCATTCAATTATGACGATTCCTTCTTGGTGTTGCAATTTTCACAAACGTGAGTGTAGATTTTACTTAATACCTATGTGATATTCTATAAAACTGCTACCATAAGAACATTTCCAAAATTTTCAGTATTTTCCTATAAAATTTTAGCTTTTGATGATGAATAATTTTGAAGATGTCGGAAAACAGGTTAGTGATTTTTCACATTTTTGTATTTTATGTACCCCTAGAAATGTACATGTAACTACCGTACTAATTACACAGAGTTAAAATTACTCTTATGGTAGTATAACAAAAGAAATAAAATATATAAGTATAACACATTAAATTTGCATTCATATATTATATATATATTGCTAAACACAAAAATAACAGATACTTTAACAAATCTTTTAAAATTATTAATACTGCTATTGTAATCAATTATAACACTGCTTTTTTCACGCCTTGTTCAATCTATTACTGGCTGTAATTATCTTGCTAAGATAAGAGTTGTAAATCATATCTTCAGTGTCTTAGCCTATTCCTGTGAGTTTTCAAACAGTTAAAGATTATCTTTAACTGCTTAAAAACAGTCCTATATTTTTCAAAGAGTTAAAAATAACCTCCAAAAACTAATGAATGCTTTTTAAAAAAAGATATAAGATATCTCAATCAGCTGATCGCTGGATAATGGAAGCTTACATTCTTTTTAAAACCAAATGTGAAAGAGCCGCAGCATATTCCCCAAAATTTTATCGCTCATCCCTTCGTTCAGAACAGTTGCTATAGGCGACTAAGCACTTCAAATTCGAACTCTTATTCTCATAAGGAACTTCATAGGGCTCTTGATGATTGATTTCAACGTTTTTTATAGGAATCTCATTCTTTATTTCAACGTTCTTCGTAGGATTTTGATGCCTGAAGAATCACTATTTGCTGCTAAGAGTGATAATCGCGACAGATTATGTATATACGGTTTTAGGGAACATCCAGGGTTGGATTAACCATTAAGCAACATAAGCATGTGCTTGGGGTATCAAGGAAAGGGAGCACCACAAAAAGGCCCTTAGATGTTCAGGAAAGGGGGCGCCAGATAATTGCTCATTGCCGGTTTTACCATGATATGCATGATACAGCTAAACCAAAACAAAGAGAGAAAGAAGGAATGAACAAAAAACTGGCGTAAACATATGTGTGGGCACCAAATCTTTTAAGTGCTCAGGGTCTCTAAAAGTCTTAATCCGGCCATGGCAACACACAGAGCCGTGCTCAAGATATTTTTTCACCTGAGGCAAAAAACTAAATGCGCGCCCCTATATATATATATATCAAAATAGCTATATTTGTATTAAACACAACTGTATTAAATCAAAATATCATAATTATTAAAGTATTTTTTAATCGTAGCTTTATAAATTCAAAAAAATAATATACCCAATTATTTATAACTTTCAAATGAAAATGTTAAAAAAAAATCCTTTTTTGATAAATAAGAAATAACATACTCAGAGCTGGGACAAGAGTGAGGCAAGTGAGGCACTTGCTTCAGGCGCATCACTAGAAGGGGCGCCACATTTGCTATGTGAATTCGAAAATTACTTTAATTTTGTTTTTAAATTTGTCGGTTATTATTAGGGGAAATAAGCTTCGGCAAACTTAAATTAATAAAACAATAGGAAGATCTGCAAGAAGGTGTGGAAATCAATGCAGTGTGTTATTTCTTATTTATCAAAAAAGGATTTTTTTTTTTTAACATTTTCATTTGAAAGTTATAAAGAATTGGCTATATTATTTTTTTGAATTTATAAAGCTACGATTAAAAATACTTTAAGGATTATGATATTTTGATTTAATACAGTTGTGCTTGATACAAATATAGTTATTTTGACATATATATATAGGGCACGTATTTAGCTTTTTGCCTTAGGTGAAAAAGTATCTTGGCACGGCTCTGATACACACTGCACTAATGTCCAGGCTTTCTTGCAATTCTTCCTGTTGTTTTATTAATTTAAGTTTGCCGAAGCTTATTTCCCCTAATAATAACCGACAAATTTAAAAACAAAATTAAAGTAATTTTCGAATTCACATAGCAAATGTGGCGCCCCTTCTAGTGATGCACCTGAGGCAAGTGCCTCACTTTCCTCACCCTTGTCCCGGCTCTGGCAATACCCACCTAATATTCAAAACCATGGTATATTGACCAGGGGTATACTGTATAAAGCTACGACACAGTCAAATTTTGTCCGAACCAGAAAAACTTGCCATTAATTAGTAAAAAATTCGATAGAATATTTTTTTGTTTAATGGCTTTGGGATAGTGTTTCCCGAAAATTTACTTTCATTATAAATCTGCGTGATCATTATTTAAACGTCTGTTGAGCCATAAAATAAATACGCTGAGTTATTTTAATTGCATCACGTGATATGTTTATGCCTAAACGCAGTTGACGTGTTTAAAGTGGGCGTGCAATGCGTCCGAACTAACAGTACCCGATTATTTAAATGATAACAGTCACAGCAAGGTCGGTGGTCGCGCAGTTTTCTGTCAACTATTGTGTTTAGTGAGTTTTTTAAGCTGTAAAACGGTGAACTTACAAAATTATTGTAATTAACCACTTACACGATCAACAGCGCTTCTTAGCACGTAAACCCTTAAAAAAGAAATAAAATATATTATGGCCTACTAACTGAAGGTGACGGTATTTAACAACATTTTATCTACAACCAACCAAAATACCACGCAAACAAGCAGAACATTTACCGAGAAAGAATACTTAATTTTTTGCACCAATTTCAATTCAGCATCACTAATTTATAATTGCAAAGTAAAAATATATAAGTTCTTGCCACTTCGGTGCTCAACAATAAGACTGATTGAAGTTTCAGTCAACGATTGCTCATTGCCAAAGGGGAAGGGGTTAAACAGACATAGCTAGCAGAAAATTTTTGACACTGAAAGTTGACATCACCACATCACACTAGATGTTGCGGAAAATGAAGTTCAGAACTGGTTTCGAAAACCTCCTCTACTAGTTTGGGTTCCTAACCTTCCTTAGTTTCTACGAACCCGTTTCATTCTTCTATTACTTTTGCGTTTATTTATCGCTTATATTAGCTTTCCCCCCACCTCTTTTCTGAAGGTGATTAAATAGTTTACAGAGTTCAACATGGAATTAAATTTCGAAGCCAAAAAATAAGAGAAATACATCTCTAGACACATGCTTTCAATCCGTCTTACAAAATCTTCTCATTCTCCCCTCTTTTAAAAGAATACCTCACTTTTGCAGTTAGTTCACTCATTAGAGAAATTCGTAATGGAATAACATAAATTCAAATTGTAACTCCCAGATGATGTTGGCATACCAGCAGTACCAAAATATCGTTTTACGTGGAAAAGTATGATTCTTTTACATAACTTAGAATCTATATTTAAAAGATGATTTCTTAATTTCGTAAAAAGAGCGCGTACAAAGAGTTATGATTGTACATATTAATGCTCATAATTAATGGTACTTCGGCTAACTGCAGCTATAAAAAGGTTAGTTGTTTTGTTAGCAAATATGAACTAATCCTTATGAAACATTGTCTACCTACAGTAGTACGAAGGCTGTCTGTTCTGTTAAAATATTTTGGTATGTATCTGGAAAAAAAACCTACGCAATTATTTTATAAGAATACACTAAACCGAATGGTTTCACGAACTTTGCATGGTTTGATACATGCTACATACAAAACTATAAAATAAGTATAGTTCTTCTATTCCAATTCAGTTTTAATTATCATTTGTTAATAGCACTTTAAGAACCACTTCTGATTTTTCTGCCAGTGAATAGCTCGTTTTTTCGTATAACAATCCTCTTATCCTATAACAATCATCTGTACAGCATCCTCCATCCTCACAAACGTTTTGAAGGACTCCAAAAGAACTCACGTTCGTCCTTGTCTAGACGCTTTGAATGTTTAAAAGCATGATTTCAAAATACATGGGATGCCCTTATGATTTCCAGAATGTACGTCGGTCAGGGTTCACCAAAGCAGAAACTTTCGTAGCAGTGCTTCGGCATAAAGGTACCGACACTTTTGTGAAGGTCAGTTTTTAACTTGAAAATCGAAACCTTCAGAAAGACGATGACACCGTTAAGTGCAGGCAATGCTACGCCAGCGCGTTTGCTACTGTGATTAATAAAGCTGTAGAAAATCGTACTAGCATAATATTGTCCAGGCATGCGTCGGCACCTTTAAGAAGATTGCTGTTTTCAAGTTAAAAACTAAGCTCTATAAAGGTTCCGACACCTTTGCACACGGGCACCTTTGTGAGGATTTTGTGAACACTAGATGACAGGCAAAAAAGTGCAGATACCTTTATGACAAGACTATACAACATATCGGAAAATGATTCGCGTCGAAATGATATACATCCTCAGTCCATACCAAATGAAGATCGTCCAGAATTAGCGCCTGCATTTGCTGTAATAATTATTTCTTTAACATGGACAGAAATTTTGAATCTTTGTCATGATATATGTGTTTTCACATTCAGGCTTCACGAGGCACAAGAATTAGTGACTGACACGATTAACTATTTTTCCAACAATCTACAGAATTATAATTTCCAGGCTAGAAAACGATAATTTTTTTATACATTTTTGTCTTGTAGTATGCTAAGTGTAAAGAAACGCAACACAGAATCTACATTTATCCGCTTTTTCTACAGTTTTAATAAAAAGAGCATTTAAGTATCACGCCAAAGGCAATTTTTATTTTTTAAATGCAGCTAAATTCTCCCTCCTTTGTTTTAAGCAACTCGATGATTCTTCTTTATCTCCTCATTTTTTTCTCTTTTCGAAGTATTATCGCATCAATTCCAAAAACAAGTTTGATGAAGTTTAGTACGACATTTGATTATCTACAAAATTTAAGACTGGTCGTTTTTTTATAGCCTTAATAGCATTTCTTACGTCAAAGGTCAGCCATTCAAGCAACAATAAAGGTATATTCAGTGAATCAATATATAAGGTGCTCGAAAACGCTGGCTACAGTTTTTGTTTTTTTAAATTTTGATTCCAGAAAAATATTTCCAATAGCACTGTTTCTTAAAAGAGATAACTAATTAAAGATTGGAAATTTGAACTCTATAGTGATTATATAAAATGCTACTTAAATAAATAAATAAAGTAATAAAACTAAATTAAAAAAGAGACCCTCTACTTGAGAGCTTTTCATAAAATTCTGCACCATGTTTTAAGAAATCTGTAGCGAATATTTAAGGAAATGAAGTTTGAAGGCACTTTTCTTAAAACCCTCTTTGAGGGATTTAGTGACTTATACCACAGATAATGCATATCTTCAGAATTCTTAATGACTATTAAATAAAAGGCAGCAAAAAAAATTGCTAGAATAAATAGCTTATTTTATTAACCTAATTTTTTAAGGACAATTACACGAATCGGTGAGTTTCCATAAAAACTCTTTTCGTAATTTATAATTACATTTTTATACCAGAACTTAATGTAGCATTACAGCCTTGAGACATTTCTCGAATCACCAACGACGGGTTGCTTAGCTCAGCAATGTCGAGCATTTAATGTAACTTATCAAAGCATATTTATTACCTTCATCTGCAGGAGACCATTTTCGACACGGGACTAATGGAAGTAAGTAGAAGAGGCGGCGGTACAGACCAACGGCTATACACAAGTGAGGAATGCGGTTTGAACCATTATAGGATTATTAACTCCTATCGCTTCAAGCAGGTTTCCATCTGGTGCTTTCAGAGATGTCGAGGTGTATCTTGACCATTAACTGCACAATAAAGCCGAGAGTGATGGAAATTTGAGACTTAATATTGTAATGTGAGCAATGCAAATTCACCAATTATTCCTTATTTCGATATTAGATGGATTCATTTTTTATCCAATTTTCTCCACCTGCATTTTCAATTTTAATAGATAAGAAATAACATTGAATATTCTAATGAGACTGCCATTTGCATTTGCATGGTAGTAAGATTCCTTCTAAATGCGTATAACTCAATAATAGCGTATCTCATAACTACTCATTTCAGATATTGGTAAGATTAGCTTTAATAATTCTGAATAAATTTCACCTTTGGCTGAATGGTTTTTATTACAGTCTCATCCAAAGCATTATATGTAAAAGTATTGTGCTACAAATCCTTTAAGAAACTGGACGAGAGGTAAGGCATTCAGTTAAATAAAATCACTTACGCATGTTTGTGACAATGAAACTAATTAAGCAACTAATCATTATACAAACTGAAACAAATAAATTTACAGAATGAGGCAGGCAACGCAAGGAGTGTAGTTAAACAGCAATTTTTAATTAAAAATGGGGGAAAATTGCGTAATTTAAAGGCAGAAAACAACGGCAGTTGAAATAATAAGCCTAGAAATTGATATAAATAATAATATGACAACTAATAAAAGCATTTGCGTTGAAAGTGCTAGAATAAAGGATATTTCCTACAGTATAAACATTTAAATAAATTATGAACTTGGGCAGAACTTAAAGATAAAATCTGAAGCATTTCCTACCATAAATAAAGCAGAACATGCCTTATCTTAAGCAGTAGAGAAAAAGTATTAGCATAAGTATGTAGTACAAACAAATTTCTTTGTACGAGTAGCCTACAACAAACTTTTAAGGGTATTAAAGAATTAGTCTTTCCTAATTCCTTAAGATTTTGTATCTCCATATTGCAATTGCATATATATCCACAAATAAATAATTAATGCGAATAATCTAAAATATGCATATCATAAGATTTTATATTCGCTCAAGAATATCAATTATATGTAGTCACATGAGAATAAAATTGCAGTGCGCAAGTGTAATCTAGTATAGTGCGTAGGCGAATTTATTCTAATACATTTATTTATAAGAAGGGCAAATAATCCTTGCCTGAACTGCACTGAATTTTTTAACTTCAAATATTGATTATGATATCATGTATTTTTTTTATCTATTGCATAGAACTATCTATAAAAATAATTTTTAATTCAAATTCAGCAATCAGTTTTTAATTTATCTTTTAGCATTAAATTCTTAACACAATTAATTCTTAATTCATAGCGAACTATGAGCCAAGAACTGTATGTTGCTTTCTGACTGTGTGAGTCAAATCTTAACTCATAATCCGTAGTCGTAAGTACGAGACTTGGAATTCACATAATTGTTAAGTAACATAAACGCAAATATTTTGGAATAAAGTTAATTTATTTGTATAAATTTCGATAGGTTGCTCTGGAAATATAGAACAGTTACATTACGGTCTACCAGATTAGCAGTCAGTGACAGCAGAATTTAAAGAAGAAAAGAAATTTTTTTAACAAAAAATTAAATATCGCAATTCTAAAGATCGATTTTCCGTTTTCATTTCACTTTTTAGCTCAATTCTCTTAAGTTTATGGGGTTTTACTTATTTAATCCTAAAGTTCTAACTTAGAACACTAACAAGCGAATAATCGCTTAAGTGTATGAACAGAACACGTAAGACTTAAAGAGAGTTTACAACCCTCTACTTTTCAGTATATTTACAATCAGTTCCTACTTGGAACTTTACACAAAGCCTCCACTCGGGCTTAAACTTAAAATAATAATAATTTAACTAAGCTATTTGAAAGGTATATTGAAGGCTATCAGAAATCTAACTAGTTGGCCCCTAAGTATTAATTAAATCGGCGAAGCCAAACAAGGGCCTAAGGTATAGCCGAGCGTAGCAATAAGACAAACGCGCCTTAGTCAGGGAATTAGACTCTCTGTCTCGAAGTCGGTGAAGTCACGACTTAAATAGTACTCTTTTTCATTTGCATTAACTGCGTTTCTGAATTTACATTCTGGCAGGAAATTGTAAGCTGAAATTAGAATAAGATAGGAAAGATACAAAACTTAAGATAACTGTTAATAAACTTAGGATAAACCTTACAAGTTACTCACGGCTCTTCGGGAATTAAATTTAACCCTTGACTACGAATTAATTTTTTTACCCCGTTTTCTATTCAAATGAACAAATATGTACAAAATATCTAAATAAGGTAAATTTAGTATTTGGGGTTTTTTTTGACAAACAGTTTTCAAGCCAAAGGCTGGAACACCCATGTCCGAGACGTAGTTAATGGTGGGATACATATTTCCCCCACGTAGCGATCGACTAACTAGTAGCACACCTATTATTATGGAAAACTTTATTATATGAAATAGATTTTACACCGTATGGTACAGGATAAAGCATTCTTTGCATAACCCAACATTAAACATTGGGCAACTCATATTTGTTCTTATCTCTATGTTCATTTGTCCAATGATCACAGCGGCGACTTGATTTTCCAACTATTGGAAGATGATCCTCATCACTCAGGAGATTCTAAATACTTTTCAACCCAGCACTACTTCTTAAACTTTTAGTGGGCCATATATGTCCCGTTAGTAGTCAAAGGGTTAAAGAACTTTTAGGGGACTGAGAGCAATTAAAGGAGATATTTAGCAAAGTGCCCAGAAATTGCAAGTTAAATAGCCATAGCACTTAAAATTATGATGCAATATAACGTGAATACGAGCCATTTTTTCTTAGAAAGCCCTCCACGATGGTACCCGTCACTTTAAAGCCCCTTTTGAGCTATACATACATATCCCCTCGAGAGCTACACATCGCGAGCCATTCCCTCGCATTAAAACGTCACACATTAAAATAACTAAAAAATGAAATAAGCTCAAACTAATTCATACACTAAAGAACGCGCTAAAAGTTCAATCAAATTTAGTAGAAATATACATGCTTGACGCTTAGTCACATAGGGCTTAGATTACATTGATGAAAAATTAGCTACTTTAAATGAAAATCGTAAGAATTTTATTTCTGGTCATATTAAATTGTTCACTGTGTAGTTCAGAAATATCGCTCGCTGTCTTGTTACATTATTCCGTGGCACCAACTTCCCGAAAAGATATCACAAAATAAGTAGTACTTTTTTTTTCTTTTCATATTTTGGATTCTTGTCCATTCTCTTACACTCAGACATTCTTTTAGTATGTTTGTGAATCTTTCTTTCTTTTTCACTCTGAGACATCAAATTATAGCTGTTTCGAAAAAAATTAAAAATATATTTCTTTTTTCTCTCTATTTAGATACACATATTTCTCTCTCTTTATATATATGTATACATATAAATACAGATTACAGAATGCATATCAATAAGTTATACCTCTTGACAATGTGCGAAATGTTCCAACTTGCTTATAGCAAAGTTCTGCATAGTTTGCAGTTTAAAATATCTGCATTTTCTGCTACGTTAGAATAATACGTTAAGTGTTTCAAAAAAGTAACACGCCTGAAAATTTCATGAAGGATTAGCCATAGGTTTTAGTTCAAATTTAAGAAGTAAAACAAATAAAGTAAAATTTTTAACTATCACACTTATAATGACGTGAAGTGCATTAATAGAAATAAGCAAAATTGAAATCGTCATACATTCTGGAAAGAAAATTCTAGCCAGTAAATTATCACTTGTCTTATTAAAGATCGTTCAGAAAAAAACTTGTTTTATAATAAATGAAATCGGCTTTGAAAAACATTGTCAAAATTTTCTAACTCAAACTATATTCACCCAATGAAAAAACTTCTAGTTTAGAAGCTGCAACAAACTGAATTTTAAATAGCCTTGCTTCAATACTAAAAATAGTTAAAATGTGATTAAAAATTTTCCGTTCACAATCCTGAAAAATTAAAATACGGCAAGTGTAGAAGGTAATATTTGAAATGCTGTAATCTGCAAAGCTCTACTATACTGCCAATTTTTGGCTGTCAAGACATGACCAGATTCAAAGCAATTCAGGAATTTAATTCATATGTGTGCATATAGCATTCACACTAGAATACGCGCTGTTATATTAAAAATATAGAAAATAATAATAATTATTAATAATTATTTTTTAACAATCATCTCTATCAGCTAAATAATTATACATCCAGTTTAAATGCATTTTAAAAGTAGACCCAGACATGAAAGAAAGAATGCAGAGATGAGCTGTTTCCTGTATTCACACCTGCTCCGATAGAGCTGACTTTCCTCTTGTGACCCTTCGCTTAATTATCTTCGTGACAAGGACCGGCTGCAAATGCAGCGACTCCTGAACTACCTGAAACCAAGGAAACCCCGTAGGATCTGAAACTCAGCTCCCGTAGAATCTAACTAGAACAGGTTATAATTTTACATAGTCTGTTCACGAAAGGGCATGCGAAAGCGCTGCGTATTTTGCATGGCTGTTGAAATTACCTACAAAGAATCATTTTTATTATTAATTTGATGGAAAAAGCATAACTTCAAACGTATATTTTTAATTAATATCAGTTAAGTGTCTAAAAAAGAAAATAGTTGTTATTGCCTGTATTTAAAATGTTGTCCTGTATTTACAGATATCACAGTCTCACTGGAAAGCTGTTGAAATTTTCTTGCATGTAGCTTTTGCACGCTTTTTATTACAACGGAAACTCCGCAAGATCATTTGAAGAACGTTGTAATACCTTGTAATTCCTCAAAAAACTCCCACCATCTTCCACCCACTCTCTCATCCTGAAATTAAGGTATGAAATAATCTTCGGTAGGATGCAAAAATACTGCACTAGTATCTGAAGAGGATATCAAAACACGAACACACACACACAAAAAAAGCTGATATTTTTTACTACGCAAAGCAAGTAGTTACGGTACTTACGTATTAATGCAACCATCTTAGTAGAAGTCACGAAATTTTCAGAATGCGCCAAACTCCGGCAACCATGCTCATAAACAATCCTTCAGTCAAGCGAAGCTGCCATTTCCGTATGCGCTCTTTTTTGTTGTATTCCAAGTTCCAACAATTTTCATAAATAACTCGTGATATTTTTTGCCTTAAACTTAGTTTTGAAATATGAGCTTCTGGAATTTGCCAGCAAAGAAAGAAACTGCTGTAAAATTTCTGCAAGAATACAGAATTTTGTTGAAAATTTTCTAAAGGCAATGACGAGGAAATGAGTTTCCTCGATAGCCGTTGTTACCGAAGATTGCACGAAGCCGAGTCTCCACAATTCGCTGATCTTCTCTGAAGTGAAAACAGATCGCTATGTACTTCGGGAGAAGAATAGCGCAAAAAACATTACAGAAAGATTTGAAGGAGAATGTAAGTGTTTTATTTTTTAATGTATCACGTAATCCTTATTTATTAATTCAAACTTGTATTTTAACTTGCTAAAGTATATTTTCCTTCTTTATATGTTGGTAATGTTTACCGACTTACGACAAATATCGATAGTTTGGGTATCTTTCTAAAAACAAGGCGTGAAAGACATCAACTTGCTCCCGATAAGAAACTCTCATTATCAGAAAACAAGGTGGTTGCGCCAAGTTGTATTTATTAATGTAGAACATTTGCATCATAACTTTAAAAACCGGATTTTTGAGATGGGCAAGTATATATATATTGGGTTCACATCACTTTAGAATCTTTTTGCAATATAAAGGACTTATGTACTGTACCTTAAATTATATAAAGTAAGAAAAAGTTAAGATGGGTACTTACGCATTTCATTTTCTGAAATTTTTTTTTTTTTTTGCTAAATACTATATATACTTATATTAGTAAAAATTTTATAATCTTTTAAGTTACATGTACCTAATAATTGAAACGTACAATGCTTCTTTATACAGATTAAAGTAAGTAATGAAGTAGACAGAGTTCATGAAATGGTAAAGCAACTGAACTCGGATGATCGTTATTATTCTTCGCATACAGCAGGTTTAGCGGATTAGACAAAGACTAAATCTTGACGGTTAAACAACTGGGTCATTACTACTTCCAAATATAGTAAAGCTTGTAGACAACCCATGGTTAACTGTAATTAATAGTACATGCAAAATGTGGTTATAGCAGGGAAAAGTCAGTAAGATATGAATTGGAAAAAGATTTAACGATGATGTAAAGTCAACAAAGATTTTCTAATCTAATAAGAGCCAATGTAAAAGCTTCTCTGACAAAAATCGCTAACAATTTTACTGCTTTTGGTGGGACTAAGGGAGTACTCAATCACAATACACGCTGCGGCGACATTACGCAGAATCCTGCTGTAAATGGAGCAGCATAATCTCCAGCCCCTTCATGCACTCATACTGACCTTGGTTCCCAATCAATAATGTTTAAAATGGGCCCATGAGAAAGGAAATTTAATCCTTAATGATTGAAAGAAGATCGCTAGTTCAATGTCTAGTTCGTTATCTGTTTTGCTACGTGGCATGAAGATTACTTGTGCATCGTTTACCTGAAAAAGAGTTGGCATTTGTGCATTGCAGAGAAAAAAAAGAAGTCAATAAAGGAAATGCAGTGTTTTAGGTAATACTTCTATTTGGAAACTCTAGAATCATTCATTATTCTTTAACGTCTGCGACTTTTTAACACCTCAGCGAAACAAGTACATACTTTCCTAGTAATCTATGCCTATCTTTAATAGCCTCCTTCAACAGTGTAATACACTAAATCCTTTATTATCTGGCAATATTTTGCGAAACACAAAGACCTTTCAGCTACATCCTGGCCACCCTTTCCCATTTATTCCAACTACTGCGGGGTGCGCTAGAGAAAAAAAAAATCTAATTTAACGATTTCCCTTAAAGCTAAACAAGCTGCAGGCTAAACAAGCATCATCGGTACTAAATACCAGGAGAAAAATCACGTAATGCCTTTTTTTTTACCTAGGCCATATCAGGCCATAGTGTAACTTTTAGCTTTTAAAGTTAATCTTACACAAACGGAACGACACATTTCAGTCTACTTGCACTGGCTTGTTCAAAGGCACTTGGCTTGTTCCGAAAGTTTCACTATTGGCCATAAGTAACAACTTGTTGCTAGATTGCCATACGACGTTAAGTTCAAAGCATAAGGTCTTTGCGTGTTCAAAGCATTCAATCTTTATGCATTTTATGCCAAGAATGCGACATAACTTGAAGCAAAAATGGCTTGAAGCCAATCGCAGGAAGATGAATGATATCCCTTTCAGCCAGAAAGGAAAAGGTTTCACATTAGTCATAATTAAGTAGTTGAGTTATATTTAATGAAGGAAATTTAAAAGTTTTGATATGCTATTTATTTTTCTATGACTTCAGTAAAATGCTGAACCATTAAATATTCTACCGTGTAAACAGTGCATTTTATTAATATACATATTTATATTATACATTCATATTTATCTATAAATGAATATATCATAAGATTAAATGAAACGATGGATAAAGCATATGCATAAGTAAGAAATACATAATGGCACTTACACTATTTTACCCTCCGTTTAAAAATATCACAATTAATAACAGTACACTAAAACAGTAACCTGATTTATCAATGTACATTAAAATAATCTTAATCAAAAATAATAAGCTGTATATATTTATATCTAGTATATACATAAAACAGTTTTCCAGAGAAATTAAAGTAACATATTTAATACTTATAACAATACATAAATAATCTAAAATTAGAATTAAGAATTCTAGTCACAGAATTTCATAGATAAAATATTTCACAAAGTTCACTTTTCAGATTATCAAATGCCCTCTCGGATTAAAAAAATCATCTAACCTTCCGCAATGCGACGCATTGTTCATAGTTAAAGGTTAGAAGCAAGACCAGCCAGTATCTTTTTTTGCTCGCTGCTGACTTTAATTTGCATGCAGTTCAAGGTAAGTAACAAAGGAACGCGTAGAAAATAATCAAATACATTTCAAAGCAGATCAAGGCTATTTCCACCACACTACAAAGCGTTGTCTGAACAAACAGCAAAAACAATTACATTGTTATTCGAAGCCTGAAGTGCAAATTACGTGGTAAGGTAAAATGAAAATAAAACTCCCCAAGAAATTTTCATCATTTTCGAGCTAACTCTTAAGAAATTAAATTTTTGACTCTATTTTCTAAAGTTGACCTAGTTCCACGATGGCATTTGTTAGATTGTTATTTTACGGATACAGTAACAACCAGAGCTAAATCGTGACAACTAAAGTTCTTCGAAGGGGCTATTTTCAAACGTCAAGCGTTTGTAATCCAGAGAGTGCCCTCATTAATTGTTTGGCAAAATTTGCAGCTTCTTTTTATGATAAAGCTGAAATTCTTCCGGGATAAGAAAGGGCGGGCAAAAAAGTATTGTAAAGAAAATAATAATGTTTAAGTTCTAGTAGCATTTATGGGGCGTTATCCTGCCGTAGAAAGCTTTGACCTTAGCCGAATAAATACAATCATTATCTACACTAAATTTGGAACTAACAAACAAACTGTTTACTTCAGAAACTATGGAATTTTGGATATTCAAAGCATGAAAGTAACAGATGAAGGTCATTTTACTTTTCATGGTCGATTATCTAAATAAGAAAGGAAGCAGCTTCCAACAAAGATCGTTACATAGTAGAAACCCATTATCCGGGACTAATGCTCTCTGTTTACCCGTCGAATAAAATTACAGTTAAGATTCCTCTTCGTAATTTTTTTTTCCATAAATGTGTGCCCAGGGATAGCAGACTTTTGAACACTTCTGCGCATGGGCGAAAATGTTAAAATTGTAAAAACGGTTTATGTTTCCATGGAGATGCGTCTGCTTTTGTGTTTACAAGAAAGTCATAGAAGCATCTCTTTCTTTCCACAATATAAATCAAACTTTCCAGACATGTTTGAAACCAAACATCTCTCTGTACTGGTTAAGTAGTATCATCCAGTTATAAGAAAAATATAATAGTTTAAAAAGGGAAGAATATGTCTAATGTGTTTGCACTGCTTCCACATGAGACACTCCTATTTCATTCTCTTTTCAAGAATGAATAATTTTATACCCTATATTCATACATCTAGTGATTTTCCCTTTGCAATTCTATTAAGTAATTATCGATGAATTATTCTCAATTTATTTTTAATTTCTGTAGTTTCCAAGTCAAGAAATTTAAGGAAAATTGTCAGAGCTCCAGAATGTCTACATACGCTGCATATGTGATTTTTTTACGCTGAAAAAAAATATTTTGTAGTTCATTCCCAATAAAACAGCAACCGAAAAAAATTAATTATTGCTTAAAATCTAAAAAATAATTATGTATACATATAACTGTTCTCAATTAAGAACACTGGGAAACGACCAACCGAAAATCCATATAAAACGGAAAGCGAAATGTTACTTTTAAGTTTTCGTTTATAAATATTAGAGAACATTTTGCAAAGGAATATACGCGATCACTTTTCGTGATGCATCAGATGAAATCTTACAAAAATTTTGTTTTCGTTATATTTTAACATAAAGTTTTACTTCACGTTCAACTAAAAATAAAATGATAATCATTTTGTTATATATGCAATCGTTTTACATTTTCTTAATAATGTATTTTATTTGCCGGTCGTTTCAGAAGGAGTCTAATTTTTAGTCGCAATTATTTCGAAGCTATATCAGCATCAAAATGTCGACAAGTGTAATGTCTTTCTGCTCTTCAATATGCAAAAGCGTTGCTACGACAGAATTTACCACCTACATTAGAAATCTTTTGTAGCTTATCTGCGGGCTCAGTACAATATTCAAAGCTATTAAGACTGTGTATTACATTAACAGCTATCTAAAGAATGTGTATTACACAAAGAGGACTGTGTATTGCATATTGCACTGACTGGTTCCCTCCGATGATTAGAATTTTACCGCATATCTGTTATCATAAGCGACTGGTGTGATTTTAAACATTTTTAATACCTCGATTCATTAAGCTAACAACTAAAAATTTCATTTAATAAATTGATTTATTTAAATAAGATCTGATAAACAAACCGAAAATTAAAGACTTGTATTTATAGTAAGATTTCTTATGAAGCGTTAAGATATTGATGTAGCTATCAGTGTTGTAGTCATAAAAAGCCATTAGCTTCGTTTACACCTGTAGAGCAAAGTTTAAGCCATAGCCAAGCAGGAAAGGTAAAGTTGCGCATGAAGCAGAAAACAAAATTTTAAACTCATGAAAACATATTTTATTTAAATCTATCTTTAGATAGGGCTTAACAAAATTTTGTTTTGATCTTAAATAAAATCAGATACGAGGAAAGCAAATGAAATAACAAAATAATTACACATTTTTATGCAGAAAGTGTTTTGGCCTATATGAGGTAATTTTGTATCTATATGTCAGAACATATGACGGAAAATCATAATTAATGATGATATAAGTATGTTAACCTGCCCTTTTTTAATAAGAAGAATATTTCGTTTTGAAATCAAAAAATGATAAAAGAGCTCCCTATACGACGTTAAAGACTATAATACGTACTAAGCAAGCAATAATGAAAAGAATTTTCGTATGCATTTGTTTCTTAGCGCGTCGAATACAGTTAATTGAACTTTTGCAACAATGAGAGTGATTGCATATAAAATAGGAAAGGGAGAGCAGACGTTTTGAAATTTTTACACTTCCATTTTATAAAATGACTGTGCGAAGTTATACAGCAAAGAACGTGAGACAGTATTTTAAGATGGATGCCTTGCTGGAGGGTTTTCTAGGAGAAGCATGCATCACCCATGTTGCTGAGCAAGAAATAAACACTGGTTAGGTTATTCAATTATGGCAAAGCACACGAGGGCTATCTGCTAAAGGGAGAGATGCCTTCGTGGAGGACTTTCTAAGGGAAACTGGCTCGTATACACGTTACACATGGGGAAAACCACGAAAACGCCCATGCAGCCAGCCCGTTCGCGGGATTCGAACCTCGGACCGAACTACCAGTGTTCAGCGTCTTTACCGCTCGGCCGCTGGTGGGCCAGAAATAAACACTGAAGGACTATATTAAGAATTAGTAATGAAAATACAATTAATGTAAAAAAAATTAAAATCTGAAAGGTTTCAGATTTTAATTACGTCCAAAGGGGCGTTTATTTAACATTTTGTGTGTTACCTTTATTTATTAAATACCATGTTCTTCGCACTTAAACCATAAAATTGATTTCAAGAGCAATATCGCAAACTAATTTTAAATTGAGCATATCTTTAGAAATTTCGGTACACACTCTCACGCGCTGGAGATGAAAATGTTTTTCTGTACAACGTTGGTATTGCTGGCTTTGAAATCTTTGAGTTTGTTAATGAAAAATTCGTTAAAGTTTTAGAGAATATTGTTACGAATTTCACATTTATTTGGCTATTTATTTATAATTGTAATTAAAATTCCTTTTTATTTTCCCGTGCAACGCAGACGATTTTTGAAGAGAAAGCTACGTCAAAAAAAAAAAAAAATAAAAAACAAAGAAACATAAGGACTAAATTGAAAAGTGATACGCCGTTTTTTGTGAAACAACGCAAAACGCCCAAACGAAAGTAATAGTCCTTCGGGACTAAATCCCTTTGGACTAAAAACAAGATCAATAAATTAAAGGACTTTAAGACAATACAAATGTTAAAAAAATCCTTTAAAAACACCACGTATTAAATTTATATTTTTTATTTAAAAAATGTATGAAGATTTTAGCAGGACAATTTATCATATGACGAGAGAAACCTTGGTAGAACGGCAGGCTTATTAGCACAGGAAGTTAAAAAATATAATTGTTTTCTTGTAAGTTATAAAATTGTTGTAAATTATGTTAAAATTTTTTTATTAATATGGGAAGTTAAAAAATTTATCATATGACCGGGAAAGTCGTTGACTGAAAGTAATTCGACTGCTGATTTCGATGGCTTGCTTATTAATGGGAAGTTAAAAAATACAATTATTTTGTTCGAATTATGTTAAAATGATTTTATTAATATGGCAAGTTAAAAAAATTATCATATGACGAGAAAAAACATTGGTAGAGTGTAATTTGACTGTTAATTTCGACGACGGGCTTACTAATCTGAGAGGTTAAAAAAATTAAAATTTACACCCGCTAACTATAACTATTTCTATTCGCAAATTACGTTAGAAACAATAATTTTGGATGAAAAAATTTCGAAAAACCAGTTACGTTACTTCCACATCAAACAATGACAGACACTGAAAAGACTCGTAGAACCCACATTAGAAGTTTCAGCACAGCTTCTGCTATCATCTGCATCGACAGTAGTGAAAAAGAGAGTTGACCTTGATGCTGGTATCCCATCAAAGATGGCCTACGGGCAATATTTCTGCCTTCCACAAGCGTCCATCAATTTTAGCACAACCTTCGAGCAGCAGCGCAAGAATTCCTGTGAACAGCAGGTTCCGTTTATGCCAAGGGGAAAGTTGAATAAATAAAAATACAGGTAAAAGGAGGATCCAACTGGAATGAGGGATCTATCAAACCACCTGGGGATGAAAAAATAGAAATGAACGTCTCGGGCTTGCTGAAGAACAAAAACCGAAGAAAATTCAAGATCGAGGGTACATTACTGAATACAAAAATCAACCACAAAGTCGCCGTTAGTGTTTTGTGAGATCATTTCTCTAAACGTTATGCATTCCCTTCCTATAATTCTGCAAGAAATCTTAAAATTTTACACAAATATTATGTTTATTAGCATGGTATTTTCCCAAATTCAGTGCATATGACTACTTGATTATAAAATTTGTATTCAATTTTTTGAGATTCAAGTTTTATTTCGTAGGGGATATATATAAAGAAAGCAATAAGTTCAAATGAACCGGTGGCTAAACCACGTGTTTAAAGTTGCAGTAATTTAGTGGTAAAATAAACGTCAAAATTAATAATAAATTTTAAATTTAAATTCCAAAGCGAAGTATTAGAACAAAAACGATCATAGCAGTAAAGAGTAAACATACAAAAGTAAAATTGTTATAAAGATAATTTTACATTCCTTTGTGACATTATCCTAGTATACAATTTAAGTTTTCCCGATTTAAGATTTTTCTAAAGGTTTTTAAACATTTTTGGCCTTTTTAAAGTGGCATTAGTTTGCTCAGACACAGGATATATAATTTTTACATTTCTCGAGACTTCCCTTGATGAAGATGGTATGAGAACTGAAAAATTACTTATTTTTTTTAAAAAAAATTCACTTTTGTATATCACCTTTCTCGGTTTTATGCAGTAATTGTTTTCACCGTTATGGATTGTTTTCCGGTTCTGGTCTACTTTGCTGTTTCTTTGGAAGCTGAATTTAAATTTACTATTAATTCCGAAATATATTTATTGAACTTCAGTTTGGCATTCGAATACAGAAAATAATTTTTGCCAGCCAGCCGAATGAGTAAATACTAGTGGTAATTCTTCTCACCTTCAAGCGCTCAAATCGATATGGGTACTTTTCTCACAATTTAACATACCAGTCAGATCATCTCGGAAAGTCCTCTATGAAGGCATCCCTTCCAAGTTAGCCGTAGAGTGATTCATTCTAAAAGATTTCCTTCCTTAAGTAAAAATTACTCTAATATGTTTTACATTTTTCGTAATTACTTGATATAACTGCTCTTCGTTCTTTTATTTTTAGTTAAGTTAGTATAATAAATACATCAAATTAAAAAAGAAGATCTTCTAAAACCGAATACGGATTTTTCAAACCAAGCGTATAATGGAAACATGGCATTCTGACAATTGTTCGCAGGTTATGTAAAACCCCCTCACAGAAGTGCTCAGTTTTCGAATGTGTTGACAAATTTCTCCCCTTTTATTTTAAACTTTTCTTCCTGTAACTATGCAAAAGAAGAACGTCGGCTATAATAAATGATTCTTCAGCACCAAAACTGACGCAATTTCTCAGACGAATTTCGTAAAGAAACTTTGGTTTAATAATAGCCAGACAAAACAGCATTTTAATTTTAGGTGTCAGAAGTCTGTCTTCTCTGGTAATATTTATGATTAAAAATTAGTTACTTTAATTAAGAGTTTCAAGTTCCAATAATCTCTCATGCAACTTCATCGCTACTCGTTGCGCCAACCAACGTTGTGAGATTTCAATAACAATTTGCTGATGTAATAAAATAATAATATAGAAAAACTTTAGTACGTTGGATAAGACCCCAAATTGCTAAATAAAATGAAATGATAAAAACTAAATTTTATAAATTTTCCATTCATCCGGTCACGGAGAAACACAGATTTATTAGTAGTGAGGAGGGGGGGAGATAATGTAGATGATCTGTATAGTTTATTTATAAGATGGACTTTGTGCAGTATAATAATAAATATATGGAGATATTCAAAATAAAAAGCCACTGTTTATTGCTGGCTGCACTTTCGTTGAAGCGTAATCCAACGAAACTGCAGTCAGCAATAAATGTTTGCTTATTTGTGCTAAATTTTATTTATTACGCTGAACTAAGGAACTGGTACTTGGCTAGCAGGCTTGGTTGGACTTAAAAACTTGGCTATAACAGGAGCTTTCAGACAGCGCTTTCACGTATTGCTAACTGTCAGATTAAGTGGAATCTCTTTTTCAAGGGAGGGTATGAAAATCTTTTCCACAAGCACCAAGTGCCGAGAACATCAGGCTTCTGCCGATAATATTTTGGTCTCTTTGGATCTCTCTAAGGAAGATATTTATACCAATCCCTTCCTTGTACTCGACTTTCTTGAGTCAATGGTCTTTTGGATCTTGTCTAACTTCGTCAAAATCCGGAGGAAAAGCAACAACGTTGAACTCATTCATTTATTTACTAATACGGATGGATACATTACAAAAAGCTCAGATCATCGGCATTTGCTATTAAAATGGGTATTTCGATTTACTCTGATTTTATTTACTATGTATTTTATGTGCTTACATTTGTATGTTAAACTCCTTCTACGGAACAGAAACAAACATTTCAGAAGAGCAATTTTTTATTCTTCTTTGCCTCAAATTACCAAAAAACAAATCCTCATGCATAATAAAAGCGCGTATTTTAGGCGTGCTAATCTGCTACTTCATTTCCATTCATTTCATTGGAAAGCGGAGAAAGTCTGAACACAGCGTCGTCTTCAGTGTTCCTAAATTACCCCACTACAATTAGACGATGCATATAAAAAATGACCTGCGTGAAGATTATGCAGCTTGCGTTTGGATAGTAGATAAGAAATATATTCAGGGGAGGGATCATGACTGCATAATAATTACACATCATACCCCAAACTCCCATTCATTACGGTTCTACAAACCTATAATTATAAAGCTAGTACCCCGAATTATAACCACTGCATCAGCTATTATGTGGGGCTATCCGAAGATTATCTCATTTTAAATAGTATCTCTTCAAGAAAAACTAAAACGAATTTGGGATAACATACGAAGAAAGACAAAACTATTTTCTGATAGCTAAGTGTTTGAAAGATATTTTGCCAGCAACAACTACTGTAACAGTCTTCGCTGAAAGCGGTAGCTCTCTTGAGTTTTAACACATATGTATGGTCGCATATTGCATTAAACTCAAGAGGAAAGTTTGTTAGTTGGTTAGTCGATTACGGCAAAGGCACACTAGGCCTACTTATGGGTAGAATGCCTTTATGGAGGATTTTCTAAAAGAAATTGACTCGTATTTAAGATACATTCGGAAACAACTAGGAGAGCCTGACTGAGACTAAACACGCGGTGGTTATCTGCCTAAAGGAAAGGCTGCCTTCGTAGAGGACTTTCTAAGGTAAATTGCTTCGTATCCTAGTTACCCATGGGAAAAGCCAAGGTCAGTAGACAGAAAAGGTTTTGTTCCTTCAAAATCAAAACTTTCTCTTTCTGATGTTCGGGATACTGGCGTATTATCGATCTTCTCAGTTACTTCACTTTACTCATAGAAGAGGAAGAAACTTTGCTTTGAAGCAGGACGACGATGTGATTGTGATGGTTGACTGTGGTCCCGAAGAACAAAGGAAAACCACGAAAAACACCCATTTGCACGGAATCAAGCTTAGGTCGAATTACCTTGACTGCTCGGTCGCTACTGGGTTCGGGCGTTTTGAGGGAAAATAGCTCGTATTTTCTTGAGAAGGACCCCGAATTTCTCCATTCTTTCGCCAACGTCGAATTAACAGTGTTCAGCTCTACTGGGCGAAACCGATACGAATAGTGGGAGAAACTACAGTTAACTCTTAATTTAGGCAGTCAATATTCGCAGTAAAGGATTCAACTGTTGAAAAGGAAAATTATTAATGATTTGCTTGACTAGGCAAATTTGTTTTTAAAAAAAAATCATTGCTAGGATTGTTTGGCTTCATATTCAGCAGGCAAGCCGTCAACCAAAGAACCTCGGCCTAAGAAATTTTACTCTCAGAAACTTCGAATAAAAACTGTGTTGGGGAATTTTATTTTTGATTGGCAGGGTGTAATTCACATTCCACGAGGAATTTTTGCTTAAGGGCGAAATCAGTAAATTTCGTGTACTACGAAGAAGCAAGAGATTCGATTTCTGAAAAGAATTCTTTGCGGAAAAAAAGAGGAGAGAGAGATTCGATCAAATAACGGATTTTCTTCCAGCTCTCTCACGGACATGAAAAAGAAGAAAAAAAAAAGAATGAGTCCATTATTTCTCAAAAGAGTTGCAAGCAACACAGTGTTGCATTAGCTTTTTTTGAAGAAAAAATGAATTATAACTTGATAATAATACAACTAGTAATGCACGATTCATATTCATAGGTGTTTTCAGAGTGGTTTGATACGTATCAGCCAAAATAAAACAGCGTTAAAATTTCACATCAAAGACCATGTATTCTACGTTCGAAAAGGAGCCGCCAGACGGTGTAGTGGTTAGGGGAGCCGACTGCGATACCAATGGGCCCGGTCTCCCATCCCGAAAAAGGCATGGTTGTAACTGTCCGTCCCTTCATAGGAGGCAAAGATGGCCCACCTATTAGGTTCCTCCATAATAAAGTGACCACCAATTCTGGCCTTAGTAGTGACCGAGCCGAAGTCGGCTGAGGGCCCACCATTGGGGGAAAAAAAAAAGAGTTCGAAAATGAAGAATAAACCTATCTTTCATAGTTAATCATAGCTGGTCACTTAATCACACTTTTGACTATGGTTCTGCAAAATTTATCTATAAAAATTTTTCAGTCAAATCTAGATTTCTTTGAAACCTTTCACGCTCATAAAAAATTTACTTTAAGTTAATGCTTTAATTCCGATTCAGAAATCTTAATTTTTTCCTATTTCATTACTGCTTTCCTTGACAGGAAAGCATTAACGTTCATTTCTCTTTGCTTCCTTTATTCATTTCATCATCAACATAGTTGTTTAATTAATTTCGTCATAAACATGGTTGTTTCTCCTCCGCAAAGATTTATTTATAACCGAAAAAGAGACATATCGATAGAGTTTTATACCAAATCTACGGATAGCGTGGATATTGGCATAATCTTAAGTTCTACACTGGCGTGTATCTCTTCCATTCGCATGAAACCATACTGAAATATAATGGGACATCAGCCATAGTATTTGAAAGTATAATATCTGAAAGTATATCATTACTTCGATAATGAAGCACTTTTTTTCCTAAAATTCTTAATTTCCAAAGTTTAACTTTTATTTAATTTCAATAAAGCAATATATTGAAGATAATGTAATGTAATGTAATATAATGTGATGTGCATGGGCTAAAGTCGGTAAAGTTACGATGTTAAGCTCCCGAGACGCTACTGAAACCAGACACATCGACCAAGGAGAGGACCTCGCACTCACGTGATACACGGTCATACACTCGCAAGTGATCGTGAGGCAAGGAGGTTAGAATACATGGAGATGGCGGCTCTGCTATCGTTTTACGAGGAACGTGAAGCCGGGGGAGGTAAATAAGCTCGCCAACTGAGGACTAGAAAGCGTTGCCTTTAGGAAGCGAAATGAGGCCAAAACAAATGTACTAATCATGTTTATAATGTGTTTCCGCAGTTTTAAGGCGAGATGCAATAGGGCTAAGAATTGAAAAATTCTTGCAGCAAAATAAAATTTACAGTTCACATTCTATTTTCCTGCATAAGAAAAATTTTAAAGATGAAAAAAAAAAAAAATGTTAAACTGAAATATTATACATGTCAGCAGCCTTCACATAAGCTTCTGAACTTTTTTTTTTCTTGCGTGTAAAATATATTAAGAAAGATATAAAGTGCTCCAAATTGCTTCCATATTATTAATCATAAATATACTACTCGTAACTGAAATCTGGCAAAGAAACAATATGTTGAAATAAAAATAAAATAAAGAAAAACATGCAAAGGAGGAAGTATATAGTTGAAATATGGCTTAAAGTGTAACATTACAAACGTCATATTTGATTTGTATTTAACTTCATATTATTTTTTTTATTACTTACTACATTTTTAGTAAAAAGTATTTCATTTTTAACAAAATTAATCTGGATATTAACTAATAAACCGAAGAATAGCTATATAAATTTAATGGCTTCAATTTATCCTGACATCTGCAAGAAATTTGTTAAACTTGATAAATTTGTAACAGGAATTGCCATAAAATTAAGCTTGTTTATTAAAATCATTATTTGAGCAATTTAAAAATAATTTTCTTGAATTACCACGCTGCATGTACCTGTATAAATCTTTTGCACGTGTTGAGGAATGTTAAATATTAAAAAAAATAATAATTGATTATACTGAAACAAATGCATCTCCATTTTTAAAAATAATATATAAGGATACGTAAAAATCCATTAGGAATTTTTTTTTAATTTAGAAAATATGCAAAATAAAATTTCAGTTAAAATTCGATGCACTGTAAGCACAACACCGTGCGTCTGATAGTAGTCGGGGCTTAGAAATAAGGTGCCAGTAAAGTTTGATGTTTTAGTCTCTTTTTGCGAAATACAGAATCAGATTTCACAAAAATTTAAGCTACAGTATTATTAAAAACAATGAAAAATAGCTTTAATTAATCGTTACTTAAGAGTTCAGTTTTTTTCATTTATAACTTTTTTAATAACATCTAAAGGAAGAGGCGTGATCAGTAAAAAGTGCCACAGAAAGACAGGTTTGATTGCAGGACTTGTTATCTCATTGGAAAGGAAGAGTATCTCCATCATGCTTATAAGTCTTTTCGAATTTTAATATTGTATTTAACTGGTTTTGCTCGTTATAAATAACATTTAAAAATCACGATGGAAAATAGCATTAAATTTAGCAAATGCCCACAACTTTTTTTTGGGGGGGGAATAATATACCGCTAACCCGGGAAACTAGATTCACCTTTCTGAGTTACATACGCTAAACCTGGCAAAATACACCATCTCTCTTTTGCATGAGTTCTATTGTTGGTACCTAGTCAAAACGTATATAATGATTTTTGCGTCATTGTCTACAGAAGCTCGCACATTTGCTTTACTCTTTTCTAAGCACCACTTACTAAGGACATGCTTTTCCCCTTTTTAGCTTCACTTTGACTGCAAAGCAGACATCCCCATATATTCTAACCTTGTCATGAGCCTACTTCTTTGGCGTACCTCCAAGTATCACTTCAGGTACCCCACTTTGGAGGCCGCTGCTGTAACAGACGATGACTTCAGCGTGACAGTATATCCCCCTCCCGCCGACGGGCAACCGTTCAGAGTGGGGATTAATAAAAAAAAGTGATTCCAACGTTTTTAAGTCCTAAAATTTTAGCCCAACGCACGTGCACGCCCGTTTTGGTAAACTGTGCCTCTTTCACTAGAATGCTAAGTTAAATAAAGAACTTTTTACTACGAAGTAGATTATATTCGTTTTACACTAGAGAGAGGATAAAGTCTATTATTGCATGAACAAATCACATCAGCAATCAACGACTGCGTAAATTAAATCAAATAATTAAGACAATAATTAAATGAAATCATTTCAAATTTGGACTTCTGCGATCAATCAACAATTAAACTACATGGTTGGTTGGTTGGTTGTTTTGGCTATGGAACAAAACCAGATATGGTTATTATGCGCCAGACACTGGATTAACTACTCACAAGGCCAAAATGCGCCTAAACATACACGGAAAACGAGATCGAATATAAATCCATAATCAACAATTAAACTGAAACTGACAGGTTTACATCAGACAAAGAACAAAGCAACAACGTGTGGTCAACCTTCGTTATGGAAAGTAATTTATGACTATATGGCATTTATTTTTATTCAACTCTCAGCCTATTGCCACAGAAGTGAATATCTTACTCCCCCTCCTCCCGAGAGCATTCGCTCGCGAAAATGGGTACAGAAGCTTAGCAATAATTCTTTTGAAGTGTGAGGCTGAGTAAATTTTGAAACGCAATTTGAAATCATTGTGGATGCCGCAGAAGCTTCTCTCATCACAATATATAGTAAAAGCAGCAATACTGGGAAGAGGAGCATAAAAAATCATGCTCAAAATAGTGCTTTCAAGGACAAAATGCCGACCAGTGCTGGCCGGTAAAATACGCCTGGCAAAGTATAAAAAAGCGAAATCCTAGGCATGCACACGCTCCGGATTGTAAGGGCATAAAATGCGGCGTTATTATCTCGCTAGAATGAAAAAAAATTAAAAAGTTAAAAAAATCCGCCAACCAAACTATGTTCGCCTTTCTAAGATAGCGAAGTATAAGAAATGTTTGTTTTATTCTGAGATGGAAGGTGGGAGGAGGGAAAGTAAGTTCACCTGCTGGCTGTCAGTCTGTCCTTGAACAATAAAAGGGAATCTCGCGGTAATGCAAAGAAGGAAAAAAAAAAATGCAAAGTAAAAGTTTAAATCGTGAAAGATATGTAACTAGATAATTTTGTTTACATACCTTACAGAATAATAATAACAAAAAATAAATAAATGAATCAAAATTAAAAAAATCTACTCGCCGGCACTTTGAATGCAGGTATTTCGTGTAGAAATGGCGCTAGAATAAGGAGACATTCCGTGTGAGAACAGTACTTTGTAACTCACTTTTTCGCAAGTATTAGATATTTTCACAAGTATATGATAAAATAAAGACGTAAGTAAAAACCAGCTTAATGTATAGACTTTTCTTTTTTAAATGCAAATGTTTGCTCAGAGCTCAGGTTTGAAAATTAGAAGTACCAGAGTCCTATGGAAGGTTATCAGGAAAAGCGAACAGTTTAAAAAAAAAAAAAAAACAGCCCCCCCCAAAAAAAACTGGAAAAGTTTCAGATTTTCAATTACGTCCAAAGGGGCTTTTTTTAACATTTTGTGTGTTACCTTTATTTATTAAATATCAGGTTCTTTGCAATTAAACCATAAAATTCAGTTCAAGAGAAATATCCCAAAATAATTTTGAATTGAGCATATCTTTAGAATTTCCCATACACAGCCTTAGGCGCTGGAGATAAAAATGTTTTTTCTGTACGATGTTGCCCATTGCTCGCTTTCAATTTTTGAGTTCGTTAATAAAAAATTCGTTAAAGTTTTACAAAATATGAAATCGATAATAAAACAAATTCCAAATTTGGGCTTCCAGATGCCCATATTCGCAGTAGGATTACGTCATTCAAAATTGGATGGCTTTAGGTACCGTCGTTTTATCACAATGAGCGAAACATACATACATTTATGCAGATTCTTCATTAATTTCTTTAAATATAATACAGGGAGATAATATTTAGTGGCAACAATTTGAAAAGTGAAACGGGCATTCAGAGTGAACTGACGCAAAACCGCAAAACGAAAACAATAGCCCTTCAGGGACAAAGCCCCTCTGAACTAAAAATCAATAAAGATAAAAAAATTTAATTAAATAAAATGTAAAGACATAAATAAAAAATAATAATTACGTTAATGAAAAACCTCTGATCCTGACCAATGCCTCTGAGAATATAAAGATTGGCATTGACAAGTATATTATTTTCTATTTATTGCGATGAACTCTGTAATGCACCTGAGATTACCATATATGCAAAATTAGCAATGCAACAACCTTGTGTTTGGGAAGATTTTAATCAAGACCCTATCGATTTCGAGGGCAAACAGGGACAGGTCTCTCTTAATCAGAAGCAAAGAAATTTTTCTACGTGTTTGCCCTCGAAATCGATAGAGTCTTGACAAAAATCTACGCCAATCCCAAAGGTTGTTGCTTTGCTAATTTTATGTTTTACTTTAGCACGTTTGTCTTCTGTCTTGATTTTATCAAATATGTATTGAGGTGACCACTAAATTGTCTAATTTCGTTACTGATCTAAAATACATTATGTCAAACTTTCTCAAACCATGGTACATGTACCACTAATGGTATATTACATTATTTTGGGGGACATAATATTAACAAAGTTTTAAATTAATTAAAAATGGTGCCACATTTAGTACATACATGTTTTATTCTTTTTTATGTGGTACATAAATAAAACGGCTAGAGAAGCCCTGCTTTATGTACTAAAAGAAACCAAGGAGGTGCCTTTCTAGTTGCTGTAATAACAAAGCTATTTTGTTACAAAAACAATAGTTAATTATTTTAGAATCACTAATTTTATTCCTTCCCAGCCTAGTGTTAATTTGGCCTCACCAATAGTCGAGTTGTTAAGACAGCTGAATGCTGGAAGTTCGATCCTAGGCAAACGGGTTAGCCGTGTGATTGGTTTGCGTGGTTTTCCTCATTTGTAACGTGAATATGAATCAGTTTCTGTCAGAAAGTCTTCCAAGAAGGTATCTCTTTTTCTAAGTAGATAGCCTTTGTCTACTTTGCCTTGTCCAAATAACCTAACCTGGTGTAATTTATCACATACGCTTGATTATGATACAACAATCTTTAAATGATTCGTTACATTCCTAAGCAATCTACAGCAATTTTTTCATTTCTCGTCAGGGCAGCTGATAATGCATAGCCAATCAAAATTCAAGTGGCGCTAAGGTAGTTCATTTCGCCAAAATAGTTCATTCAAGTTGCCCCAATCAGTCGCGTTATTTCGAAGATGACAGTTCATTGCATGAAATTTTTTTTAATTTTAACTTTCATAAATATTAAATGATCAACCTTAGACCAGCGTGTTCCAATAAATCTTAGTTAAAAGCTCTGCGAAACATAAAGTGGATGCATTAAATTTAGAAAACTTTTTAACTTAGAAAAGTTTTAACTTTCAAAACTATTAAGTGATTAAACCTTAGATTAACATACTCCAATAAATCTTAGTTTAAGACGTCCGCGAAACAAAAAGTAAATGCATTAAACTTCGAAATACAAATAAACGTCACTAAAGATACTACTGGTAATCTGTCGTAAAGAACTTGGAGAGAGAGTACAACATGCAGTTTCTAGTAATAAAATGGTTGATTTACTTTATCGAGTTCAAACTGTGATTAACTAAAAGAGAAGATGTGAAATAGGTAGAATTGGTTAAACATTTAGTAAGTAGCGAGTTTTTTAAATATGTAAAACAAAATTTAATGTAAAATTTTTGTTACTCTCGTCCACATTATAAATATAAATATATATTCCACATTACATATAAGTTTTCTATGTTTCAAAATATTATTTATATATAGTATTTCGGAAAAATAATATTTTAGTTAATAAATTTCTTAAGTTTCTATTTTTCCCCTGTACTTTTCGTTAATTTACATTTATAATTAAATCGTAATTTCATTAACCTAATGGTATTAGCAAATCAATATGCCACAGTTCTACTTTAATATACTTTTCTCAGACTTCAATAGCCTCGAATAGTAAAAAAAAAACCCATCATGCAGATCCATAACTTTCATTACCGACAGTTATTTTTTCTAAGCCGATCAACTTCGCAGGGTTAGGGTTATTCAATTACGGCAAAGCACATGAGGGCTATCTGCCTAAAGGGAGGGATGCTTTCGTGGAGGACTTTCTAAGGGAAACTGGCTCGTATACACGTTACACATGGGGAAAACCACTAAAACGCCCATGCAGCCAGCCCGTTCGCGGGATTCGAACCTCGGACCGAACTAACAGTGTTCAGCGTCTTTACCGCTCGGCCGCTTCAACTTCGCAGAAGACCGAATCATCTAGAAATGAGGTTGGGGGTCTTAGAGCAGTGGTTCTCAACCTGTTTGGCCCCATGCACCCCTTTCTCCATAGCTAAAAGGTCATTCACACCTCTTTTAAAAAAGTCGAAAAATACATATATACATTTACTTAGATTTAGATTATTTTTTATGTGTTTTATATATTGAACGATAAAAAGGAGTAGAAAATGTTGATAAGTACCAAAACTTGAATAACAATAGTTTTTTTATTTTCATAAACTAAATAAAAGGTTGACCGCATATCCCCCCCTGAAACTTTCAAATTTCCCAGAGGGGAAATAACACCTGTTTAATAACCCCTATCTTCCAGAGTGTTCCAAAATCCCAATGATTGGGTTCTTTTCTTGCACGTTTTTCATTTTATGCATTCAATATGCTGAAGCCCACCAGCGGCCGAGCGATTAAGTCGCTGAACACTGGTAGTTCGGTCCAAGGTTTGAATCCCGCGAACGGGCTGGTTCGCATGGGCGTTTTCACGATTTTCTCCATGTGTAACAGTATACGAGCTAGTTTTCCTTAGAAAGTCCTCACAAAAGCATTCATCCCTTAGGAAGACAGCCATCGAGGGTTTGCCGTAGCCGCATAAACCAACCAAAACAACAACACTCTGAAACCGTAACCAACTGCTCATTTTTATTTTCCTTTACAGACGGTGTGGGAAAAAATGGCTACAAGCTATATATTTATAAATATTGATCCTGTATACATACCTCTGTACCAAAATAAGGTACAGAATTTTTGAAAGGCAGTTTTATTGCAATAGATGGCAGGATTCTACGAATATCTAAATTCTGTATGGTCCCCATAGGACTAAAATTGTAATTAGTAGAATATTTATTACGTTTTCATAAATTAAATACAAAAACTTCTAGAGGGTAGATTAGATAAATCTACCTAATCCCCCGCCAAGAAATTATTTTTTGTTTTATTATTAATTTTCATTTTCATTCGCAGACGAAAGAAATTTCACATATAAAAAGCATTTCTTTTCAAAGAACATAATACTCCTGTCTCGAATACTTTCTTCATTATGCTTTTGCCACTATGTAACACGAATCCGCTTGTAAGTCAATCATCCATGTCTAGATTCACACAAATACTAATGCGGTTACAATGATCAGACCAGTCTCGTAACATTTTAATCAACATCGTCATGCTTCGATGGTATCAAGGTAAGCCTTGTGTGTTGATACTAGAAACATGGATATAGAAGTTAAACATCAACAAACAGCAGAAAAGCGGTGTTAAATACTGTTAATAACGCGATTATCTGAGACTGGTTTTTGAATCCTCAAAAGACTATTAAGAACCCGACAATTTCCATTTAGCTAATACAAAGCACACATTTTTTTCCTTTTAACACAATGACTCTATCAGGTAGATATGTTTCATTCCATAATATATTTCAACAAGTACTCGTGTGTTTTAACGACATTTGTAAACTACAGCAGCTGCTTATTTTAGTATATTTACCAATTTAGAAAACACATAAAACCATTACTCAGTTTTCTTACATTAACTAGCGAAATATGAAGAACTCATTGTGTTACTTTTTTTTTTTTTTGTTAAAACTTTTAGCATTTTAGTAGAGGCTTTTTAATGAAACATTTTTAACAAGAATAACGGCCTTAATAAAACAACTGTTTAATCTTAACTAACAGATTTTTTTTTTAAATTACAAAACTAAATAAGTATTATTCCTTTTAAACTCCGGCTGAATTATGCTTTACTGATTTGCTTTGTTTCTATTTAAACCATGGTGTAGTTTGATTAAAACCATGCATTGTTACTGATAGGAAACGGTTCTTTCATTGCAAAAATTATGTTCCTCTGGAGGACCATAAAGTTCTTCGGAGAATGAGAGCAAAAACTGAAGACAAATAATTACATCAATAAATTTTTGTTTAGTTATTTAATGTGTGAAGTTCATACATTAAATAACTAAAATACATTATTTATTATGACAGAATACATTATTTATTAATACTGCATTCTATAACAAACTGTACTGTATATACACTTAATTCTACACTGTATTAATGCAAAGACATTTTTACTCGATTCCGGGAGTGCAAGTTCCACATTCACCCCCCCCCCAAATGTAAGCCTTGTTCTCTGACATCATTGTAAAGATTATAATCTGCTCTTTGATACTCAAATCACAGCAAACAATTACAGTTTATTCCTCGAAGCGCACGCCTACTAAATTATACACTCACGTTTGTGAAAATTGCAACACCAAGAAGGAATCGTCATAATTGAATGCAATTTAATACACAGTTGAGTGGTAGTGGTACAAATAAATGACTAAATGTTCAAAGCAAACAAACAAGAACAAGAGATCAGAATCAGTATTTTGTGTGGCCACCACGCGCCGCAATAAGTGCTGCTACACGACGTGGCATGGAGTCAAACAAAGTTTGAATGTCTGACTGAGGAAGAGCATTCCATATCGTTTGTACGCGTACCCAAAGTTCGTCTGCAGACGCAACAGGACGAGGATCACGAGCAAGACGCCGACCAATGACATCCCACACATGTTCAATTGGCGACATATCCGGGGAACACGCAGGCCAAGGAAGAAGCTGTACCTGCTGCGCTGCAAAGAAGGATTTAACAATCCGAGCAGTATGAGGGCGGGCATTGTCCTGTTGAAATACAGCGCCTGGCAAGCTTTGAAGGAAGGGAACAGCTTCGGGCTGTAGAACTTCACGGATATACCGGTTGCTGTTCAGATTGCCCACAATTCGTAGCAATTGAGATCGTCTATGATATGCTATGGCGCCCCAGACCATAACTCCGGGTGTTCGTCCACTGTGGCGTTCGATAATGCACTCCGGAAGGTGGCGTTCACCGGCATAGCGTCTGACACGAATGCGGCCATCATGGTACCACAAATTAAAGCGGGATTCGTCAGAAAACACGACATGCTGCCAATCAGCACGCCAGTCTCTATGCTGATTGGCCCATTGTAGCCGCAGGCGGCGATGGTCGTGCGTTAGGGGGATCCTGTATAAAGGAGTCCGTGCGCGCAGTCCACACTGCAGCAGACGTCTACGAATTGATGAAGCACACAATGAAACACCTGTAGCTATTGACCACAGTGCTGCCAATTGTCTAGAGGAAGCTGTACGGTCCGTCCGCGCCATGCGGACCAGGTGTCTATCATCGCGAGCTGACGTCACATTTCGGGGTCCACTCCCGGATTTCCGAGTTGTCCGACACTCGTCCGTCCACTGCTTCCAAACGCGCATCACTGTGCTGCTGTTACGCTGCACACGAGAGGCTACTGCACGATACGACAATCCAGCTTCACGAAGGCCGATGATTCTCCCTCGTTCAAACTCTGTAAGTTGTTCAAATCTCGCTCTCTTTCGTCGACGAGGCATAAGTACAGATTGAGTTAACGTTTACCACTAGCAGATAACCACCGATAACCATACACGCCTCGCTACAGCCGTCTATTTATTCGGATCCATCAGCCGTTCAGAGGGCGCTGCTCAGCATACGCATGCGCTACGGATTTGCAATTCTAATCATTTGCATATCATGCGCTACTTTGCATTTCCTGAAAATTTCAGCTCACTCGCGTAAGTCCTTCATGGTGTTGCAATTTTCACAAACGTGAGTGTAGTTTATTTTTCGTTTTATTGCGAATCTGAATTGACGCTTCTTTTTCAAAGCAGAGTTGTGTAAATAATTATGAAATTCTGATCTTCTTTGGACACCGACCAGTCTCCAGACCTCCCCGGTCATGTCTTCTAAATTACATGCAAAGCGCTTCAATCTGTTCTCACCTCGTCAAGTGATCTCTTATGGAGAAATTTCTTTACGGTCGCATCACAAGTCAGGTCCTCAACGGGATTCTCTCAATGACTGGCAAAGTACGGGAAACTATCACCTGCTGCAGGCCAGTATACCAACCAAGTATTAAAATATCATGTTCCTCTTTGACGTTGTGATTTATTTATTCTTGAGCACTGATCTGTAGATATTGAACGGTTTCTTGGCTGAGAGACAACAGGTATTTATTAAAATGTTTAAAATAAATAATAAATATAAATATGTTATTAACGATTTATCTATACTTTGTGTTAAAACCTTTGAATGTAAAAAAAAATTGTTTAAGCATTTTATCGACACGACTGGAATTCCAGAACAGGAATTCTATAACAACACTCGTTAAAATTTTCATTCCAGAAGCAGCTTGATGACTTTTTTCCTTAGCTGGTTGGTGATTATTTTATTGACTGTTCTAGGACAAATTTTTTGAAACTTTCTGTCGAGGAGAAACCTTTTAAAACTTCCCCACATTGCTGCATGGAAGTTTATTTTCAGTATGCCAATGCACACGGCGGCTATCTGCTAAAGAGGATGGATGGCTTCCTGGAGGGTTTTTTAAGGGAAACAAGCTCGTATTCATATTGAACATGGGGAGAACCAACCATTCAGCCAGTTCGTTTGCAGGGAATCGAATTAGATCAAACTCACAATATTCAGAGGTGTAAACCACTCGGTCACTGATGGGACCCATTGCCCGGAAGCAGTGCCTAAAAATACGAAGTCTATAGCAAAAGATATATTAGGCTGATCAGTAATATGTAGATATAATTAATCTAGCAATAACTCTACGCGTGTCCTTCTTGCCCCCCACCAAATGATTGTAGTATCGTTCATTTAAAATCGCGTAATTAATGGCTCAGCTGAAAATATGATATATCACATCACGGCTAACTACTCAACTGGGAGGAAAAAAGAACAGTTCCTAAGAATAAATAAAGGAAACTGTTCTGTTAGGTGTCCGCCGAAAACATCGCGGCAAAAACATTGTGGACGAAAATGTCGCGGAGCAAACAACGCAAGGCGAAAACGTCGTGGAACAAAACATCGTCGGAGAAAATAAAGCAAAGAGAAAATACCTAAAACATCTAAAACATTGTTGTACAAAAATATCGTCGTCGAAAATAAAGCTGTTCAAAAGCTTTGAAAAAAAAATCGTGGTAAAAATATAAAGTACCTACAAATAATCGCATGCCGATAACATCGCTGACATGCGTTTTTCAGGCTTTAATAATTGTAAAAGGATGCTCGCATAATGATTTGTGAGCGTAAGATGGAAAGAAGGATAATTTTTACTTTAATATTTTTTATTAACTAATAAATATTTGTTGAAAATGTAAAATGAAAACTTAAGCCGAGAAAATTAATGCAACTTATAGCACTTAGTAGAATTATGAACTGACATAGTTAACTAACAAAGATCATTAATAAATTATTTTTTCATAAAGTTTTACTGGTAATTTTTCATGAAAAGAATAATCTAAAAAAGAATAGAAAAAGGAAGATAAGTAATTGCATGACTTTATCTATAAAAAAATTGCTAAGTTAATTATGAGATTATTTTGTTCGCTTTTGCTCTTATAGTGCAAATTATTTCTTGATTTGTTTAAATTCTTGATCGATTTTTTAAAAATTTTTTAGTTACTAAAAAATATGAAAGAATAATTTTTTCTTCTTTCCATCTTTTACGCACAAGCGAATATCCCATTTACAATTACTAAACCCTGAAAAACAAGTCTGCGATATCATCGTCATGCGATGATTTGTAGGTACTTTATTTTTTTAACACGATATTTTCGACGATGATATTTTGTACCACGACGTTTTAGAACTGCGATGTCTCTTTGCTTTATTTTCTCCCACGATGTTTTGTAACACGACATTTTCGCCTTGCGTTGTTTTTCCCCAGACGTTTTCGTCAACGATGTTTTTGCCGCGATGTTTTCGGCTGTAACCGTTTTGTTATCGGGAACGGATTCAAAAATGCGTGAATATATGCATGCATGTATGGATGGATGGATGTATGGGTTCATGCATGAATGTATGTATGTGTGCGTTTTCATACACACACATACATTCATACATACATACATTTCAGAATCCGGTGCCGATAACAGAAGAGTACCAAATAAAGTAACAACTCGACTCGAAACAATTCGATTCGGGCGGGGGGACGAGGAGAGTGGTTCATCTTCTGCAGAATATTTTGAATATTTAAAAATAAGTGATTTTAAGATAAAAAAAAAATTAAAACACGATAATAAAAATTTTTTAACGAACTTTTTATAAAACAGCTGCAGAAGATTTGCAAAAGTTCCATGGAGTTCAGTTTGAATATCGCTGTTACAGGATGAGTAATGAATTAATGCATGGCAGCTGTAATCCTAGCTGTCAATGACTCAGCTCTTTCTAAAACTGTTTTACCGTCTACAACAAATGCACGAATTATAGAAACTGAAAGGGGGATTCGTTTAGAAATTTTAACATTCACATTATTGGCCATTTTAGCAGCTTTAGTGAAATGGACACTATTTAAAAAGGAGAGAGCTCAGCTTTAAAAAAATAAAGGTAAAATTCCTCTCCCCCATTTCAAGCATTGCCTATAATTAATTTAACCGCTACGTTTATCTGACATCAGTTTGAGCTTTTTATATTGAGAGATTAAATGAAACAGAATCAAGAAAAAGTTTCGCTATCATAATGAAAGCTGCTAGTGACTTCAAAAGACTTTTTCTGTAAATTCAAAACGAAGGCCCAGTGTCAACTAATGAGAGAAAAAAAAATCCCGAATAATCCTCCTATCACGAAGCTGAACGAATTCGATGGCAGATCAAACAAAACCGCTCGTTGTAACCTTTTTTTGTTCTTCCTCTCTCTCTAGCTCTTACATGACTTAAGCAGTCTACTTCAACAAAATGAAATCCATTACGACGTCAAGGATACGGGCTTACTTTCTGACACGTGTCAAAGCAAAATTTCGCCAGATTGAGAAATTTCATTTTTTCATGAGGTATCTGCTGCTGAAACCCTCAAATTCTTCCTCTCTATATTGTATTTCATCATCCTTTATCATCATCGATGTACTCCACACAATGCACGAGTTTATAGCTCTATGGCTACAAATTTTTGTTTCATTACGGCTTAAAGTGTTTGACACGTGAGCCGTTTTCGTGAAATAATCATGCATCTATGTCATTATAATTATGCAGGTACATTGTTCAGTCACTAACAACTGCCAGGCGTCTGGGATTGGAATACGAAGACCATTTAAGTCACGAAATTCTCTAGGGCGATTTGGTATACAAAGGAATTGGGATGATGTGTGCTTTTCAATCGGAAAACTCCTTAGTTATTTACAACTTCGATAACTGAATATTCCAATGATTTGACATCAAAACTGTTTATTGGGAATTTCAGGTCGTATAGGCTAAATAATCCTTTTCGTGTACTTGATCACAGGAAGGACGTTAAAATAATATAATTGATGAAATAAAATGGATAGCACGATAAAAGTAAGAAGAGGCCAAAGCCATTAAATAACTTTCTACACGACAAAGGCTATTGTGGAACAAGCGTCGATGGTTGCGAAATCAAAGTACTGTTCGAAATAAACCATTTTTCATAACAAAAATTAGATTGAAGGTTTCACGCACTACACAATGCCGAAGACTGTTTCTCTTCTCTTTTTCAAGTAAAAAGAATATTGCAAGTTGACTAAACGAACATGCATTAAATAGTTTATTCTTCCCAATATTACGCTTCGCATAGCATAGAACCTCATCATCCACAGCATAACAGCCCACAGTGAATTCGAGGTTCCTTCAGAACGTTCTTTCATTATGTCCTCATTTTCTTTAGGGTTTTCACAATTTTGAATATGCACGAGCTTAAAATAATTTTCAATGTCCTCTAGCCATCAAAACTTGAATCTTCCATGAATTCTGCTTCCTGTAGATTATCGCTAAAAATTTCAGCACTTACTGAATTTCCTATGTCAGTTCTTGTAACATGTTCACTAATCTCATTCTACTGACTGTAATATATTTTATAAAATCATTATCTTTATAAATCCTCTACAGTCCATAATTAAATCTTTCTCTCCAAATAACATCCAATATTTTCAAATTTTCTGAGCTAAATACTTTTCTTGAAACTCTAACCCCAATTTCTTTTTGGTGTGTGTGTGTGTGTGTCCGTGTGTGCGCGCGTGAGTATGTGTGTTAACTTAGTGTTCAGGTCTCTGATGCACATGCTAAAACGTTTTGCATTATAGTCTCATGAAACAGTATTTTTGTTTTTCTGTTAATCCCGATTTTAGAAATGTTCCAAGATCGTTCATCGAAGGCCATCAATTATCAAATAACTTTCTTCTCCGTATTTCAATAGCAATATCATTACTGCAGTCGAGTCCTGGTGCACCAGGGTAAAGGGCTCAATCCTCCCCTCTCTAAAAATTATGTAGTCTTGAAATCTGAAAAACATACTACCTACATGTATATTGCGAGGGAGAAAAAAAAAAGACAGTTCTGTATCTCCCTACTGTCAATCTGAGCCGATTGACGAAATTCAACTTGCGTTTTTCATGTCTCGAAAGCGCGGCCCAGGATATATATTAGATTTATATTTAGCATCATTCTAACACAGGTATCTTGACACAAAATCGACTTTTTCTGAAATGACATGCCTATTTTTTTCCCATATTTCGATTCTACGACTCAAATTATGCCAAACTGCCAAGTTTCAAAAATCACACGAGTAGTTTTTAAAAAATTAGCTCTCGAAGTTTTAGTTCGTCAATGTTAATTGAATTTGATATGCATTTATTAATCTGTTTTTTTTTTAATTAAACGTACTTGATTCCTTCTTCCAGAATTCGAAATTTAGGCTTAATCCAAATATAATTCGCACACTTTTTATGATTTATTTTTAAATACTTTTAATAAATTTTTCTTAAAAATATTTTGTTATAACCTATAAAAATTTTAACATCGTCTAAAAGTAGATGCGTTTCTAGGGGCACTTGCAAAAAATTAAAGTTTTTTATTCAAAATTTTCTAAGATATCCATGAATTTACATACTGGAGTGTTTTGAAATTTGGCATCTTGTTTTTGACCGATAGTTATTATCGCTCAAAAACAAGATGCCAAATTGCTAAATGTAGTTTACGCACTTTGTTAAAATCATTTGAAAGTATGAACGAAGACTTTTCTTCCGTTTGTCTGCAATGAAAAAAGAGAAAAGGAAAATAGGTTGCTATAAATTAAGAAGTTCGAGAAATAAATTATTCTTGGAAAAATAAATTATTCTAATTATTATAAATTATTCTAAAAATAAGCGTTTCTTATGAAATTCCAGCAGCATTTCTAAAATAAAACCAAATTTGAATAAAAAAATAAGTAAGAATAAATAAATCTTCTGTTCCTGCGTGTCCAGAAGCGTGTGCATTGATAGTTTACTTACATTTAGGCTATTTTCCATCCCAATTTCCCAGTTTTGCCAAACAGCACCCATAAGAATGGAATCCGAGTGCTTTGTGCAGCTCTTTCTCTATGTTAGGTTAAATTACTATTTGAATAGACGAAGCACACAAGGGCTCTCTTCCGAAAGGAAGGGATGCCTTGGTGGAGGACTTTCCATAGGACACTGGCTCATATTTACGTCACACATAGAAAAAAAACAGGCAAAGCAAGCTTATCCGTTTGGTGGGTTTCCTTATGGCCTTCCAAGTGGATATAAAGAAAATGCATTTTAAGAAGGAATTAACGTCATTAGTTTAAACTCAGTTGAGGATATTTAGAACACAAATCTCCCTTTCGTTTTTGCAATTCATATGAGAAAAATTCTGCTTGTTTATAGGATACGATTATCATTAAATACCAAAATTTGGATATTAATTAGAAAAATATTTAGTGCAGAATTTAGCATCAAAAACAGAACTGAAGTAACTACAGTAAAAAAAAAAAAGTTGCGTTCAATCAACCAAATGCAGGTGTTACTGAGTTAAGAAGCCGCGCTCGAATTTTAAGCCCCACTATTATTACAATAGCAGCAGGTTTATTGATGTAATTTGCATTGTTACGCAGGAAATGCAAGGCATATAAGACGGATCACTGGAATGTAAAAATTTTGTAAAAAGTTAAAAGGCAAGAAAAGTAGACAAGAAGGAAAAAAAAAAAAAAAGGCAGAAAGCTGAAAAATTCTGCTAATGACAGAAGAATTAAAGATCTTTATACCAAGGACAGAAAAAAATTCATCCGAGAACGTCCGATGTTGACTGGGAGTTGATGATGCTTCTGAAAGTTTGAGAATGGGAAAGCTAATTCTACAGGTACTAAAAGGTTAAAACTTTTGTTAAGAGGTTCTAAGAAGGGGAGGGTGTGCTTATCGTAATTTACAGCGCAACCAGAAACTACTATAACAAACACAAAAACAAAGGACATAAACAATGGATAGATGATCAATGTATTCAAGCTTCATTTCTGCCGTGTTTTTTCACATTATTTGACCTCAACGGAAGACTGCTAGATTCAGTTCACACCTCAGTTTTACGGATGAGATTCTTCTGTGTATATTTGATTCCTAACAGATTTCATGAAATTTTCCCATTTCCTGCTTTGTTTTTAGCTGTTTTCTAATAACATAACTAAACTTTAGTACCAATGATTTAGTCGAAGTTCCATGGACTTTGCGCGTGGGAAAAACTAGATTGATGATCTGCAACAATAAAGCGGGTTTTCGTAGGGTCCAATTAACTACCTTTTCACGTCATTGCTTTTATCGTCATTGATGATCTGCAACAATAACGCTGGTTTTCGTAGGGTCCAATTAACTATCTTTTCGTGTCATTGGTTTTATTATCTTAACTTTGATTAATTACTAAAATTATTCTCACCATTGTGCTTTAGTTAAACCAACCATAAAAGCACTAATTTTATGCCTTTTTTTTTTCTTTCGCAGAACAAACAGGAAATCTGACCTCAACCAACTTGAAGGATGATACATTACAGATGATTTTTCCCCAGAATAGAATATTTTGAC
>KK117690.1:118598-220513 GCA_000611955.2 Stegodyphus mimosarum
TCATTAGCTTCTTATGCACCAATACAGATTCTTTTTCCTGCATTTTAAGTCGGTTTGTTGGCATAGTCACACTTCGTTCGGTTATGTAAGTTTCGTTCGGTATGCTTTTTTTTCGTACTACAGTTACCGGACTGATGCTTTTAAACACTGATTTCTGCACTGAAAATTTTCTTTTAGATGATGTGTAAACATTTGCATTTGTTAAGAAATAGCATTTTCTATAAGCATGCAAATTTTCGAAAAGCATGAAAATATATCTAAAAGTGCTCACAAATTGGGAAATCATTTTAAATTGTTAATTCCATTGATTTTGAGAAAACACGCGAGGACTATCTATATCCATGTCTCAGGAAAAAGTTTGTTGTAATTCCATGAAATATTAAAAAGGCATTTAATAATATAAATAAGTTAATTCAAATTTAAGAGTAATTTTTTGGCCATTTTAACTTTTTTTTTAAAAATAATTTTTCAGATAGCTTGGTGAACTTATTGTTCACTTGCGGTGATTATCTCCACCTTTTCCCTACCACAGCGAGTGTAAATTTCTCAGAGCACATTAAAAAAAAAAAAAAGAATCCCATCTGCTTGCTACATTCCTTACATTAATGTTTGATACACTATGAAATTTCCAACTACCTCTTTTACCATAAATACTGGACTGGAGTTGCTACATCCATGGATAAGATACTAGAATTGATTTTTGATAATAAGCAGAACGGAAATAAACAGTTTCCATAATTTATGATTTTAAACACGAATTAAACAAGTACGAATTTCATTAATACTGGTAATTCATTTTGAAGAATCCTGACATGCATTTTTTATTTTAAAATATTTTTGTTTTTCAGGAACAGGCAAATTCAAAGGAAAATAACGTATATAATGCTTCACGGAAATGCTTATTCGCTTTTAAATCATACATTATTTGTTTAACTTTTAACCGCTATAAAAGAGTGAACTAAATTACAAACACTTCTCCGAATTCAAAAGAATGAATATATAGCAATTTTTAGCAAACATAAACTTACAGATTTTGATTATTTTAAAGGAAGGAGAGTATCAGTTTAGCTGCAAAATTTTCACAAATACTAATCATCACAACATATGCATATCCCGATAACTAAGTACTGAAGTTTTTTTAACTTACCCTCGATGTTGTAAATCGCGTATTTCCTGCTTTACGCTCTTCTTTGGCAAAATAAACTGTGTACCACTCCACCTTCCAGAGCTTCCCCGTTGTTCCCCAACAGGCATTGTTTCCAGTATCAAATATTGATAGCGATATTTCCAATAAAGGCGCAGCGATGCAGTTCATTGCACAAACACAGCGATATGGATAATTCCTTCGTTCCATTCGTTCATAGTGTCAACGCAGATTTTCATGGTAACAAACAGATGTGCCACTTGTTGATGGAACGGTTTCGGTATGCGCCTCTGCTTTTGACAAAAACTTCTGCAGCAGCAATAGCGCGCACATCATTGTGTCAAAACACCTACACGAAAAATGACCAAATAATGTCTTTTAGCATAACTCTATAAAAAGATTTCCTCCTATACACAGATCTATTCAGAGAAGGTTTAAAAAACACTCCCGGCTTTCTGCGGGAATTCCTGGTTTATACGTAGCCCGTAGTGCATTAATTCATTTGGCGCTATTTTTGAAGTTAGTAAACAGTTGCTTTTAATGGATACTTCTCTTAACTCGTGAAAGAGCTAAACATTTTTGCCATTTCCACAATGGATAAAAACGAAAAAAAAAAAAAAAAAAAAAAAAAAAAGGTGACGGGGGGAAGGCCGATAATCATACGAAGCGTTCGAATTTTGAAGCATGCAGGCAAAGATGACTATAACTTACGCTGGTTTTTGGGTTGGATATCTGACTACGAAAAAGTAACGAAAATAATAAGGATAATAAAATATCTCCAACCAAACCGTTCATCTTCGACGATTAACAACTTTAAATGGACTTGGTTACGCAAGAAAGAGCCAAACTAGCACACCTTTTTAACAATACACGCACATTTGTTTCACTGAAATACGGTGGAAGCAATTATTCTTTTAAGATCGGAGTCATATTTTATGATGGAACACGCCATATACAAATGCTTTTGTTGCCAATTCAGAGTAAACTGATTATGTGAAACAAGCCGCCTCGTGTTAAGAATCGTTCGGTGCCTTTCTGCTTGTCAGGAGCATAGCGTGCCTAGCGGCAAACCTTCTCCTATTGGCTGAATATACATATAGATTAAAAAAAAAAGTAATAAAAATGCAGAAAATAAGCGAAAGTCATTTCTGGCAGGCACGTGCATTTACAGGGTCAGGCCGGCGCGTTGCCGCCAGCCTTGCTGACCCCCCCTTTCTGTTCCCTCCCTTTAACTTTTGTCTCATCTCACGACTAGCCAGATATTCCGTGTTGTTTTTATTACCGTATTTTGTTTCGCGATCGGCCCGTCCCAACGCAACAGCCTCGTACGACTGAGGGAAGGAAATTCTAAGGGGAAAAAGCCTATTGAAAAAACAAAGAAAGAAATGAAAGTGACGACTGGTTTTACTCCACAAGATTTACGCAAGGAGAAATATGGATACGGCAATATACGCAATGCCCAGTTTCGTATTTCTTTGATATCGGAAAGTAAAACGGACTAAACTATGTCATTTGCTGACTGCCCCCTTTAGGATTTAGTTGAGTATCATTCGAAATTTAGGGCAAGGAAATTCGTAATTTTGGACTCAAATGACAAATGTTTACCGTAATAAAATAAGTCAAATTTTTTAAAAAAATTGTCTTAATTTTACTAAGGGCTTAAATTCAGCTGGAGCCCATCTGAGCTCGAATTCGGTACATCTCAGTTTTTGAGTGAAATCTTAATTCCATCCGGAGCACCAAATAAGACAGGTCAGTAGTTTTGAACTTAATATTTAAGTATATGGCACTAGTTTAATTAATTAATTTTTAGATTTTAATTATTTATTATTTTATTTATTTTCCCCCTTTTCCAGAAGAGCTAGTAGGATTCCGCCAATTTAATTTTAAATTTTAAGCCCCACCTTAAGATATATATTACAAATGGACCAAATATTAGTTCTTAAAAACAAAACAAGACAAAACAAAAAATGCTTTTAAGAAACTCACATTTCGTTTAGGATTTAGATTTTTAGTTAGATTACATTTTTTTTTTTAAAATTTAGGGGACGAAAAATTCTTAATTTTGAGTTCTGGTTTTCTTAATTTCGAATTTTGGTTACTATTTGACATTTACCAAAATATAATTGTTTAAATGAATCTAAAATAGTTTTGCATTTAATTTGTCTTACAGATAATAAAGAAAAAACAATATTCATTTTCTAAAGAACCAAACATTAATTAAAAAAAAAGCCTAACTTTTAAGAGTTTTGTTGGGTTTATTTAACTATGGCAAAGCATTCGAGGGCTGTCTGCCTCAGGGGAGTGATGCCTTCGTGGAGGATTTTCTAAAGGAACTGGCTTGTATCCACGTTGCACATGGGGAAAACCACGAAGCGCCCATGCAGCCAGCCCGTTCGCGAGTTTCGAAGCCTGAACCGAACTACCAGTGCTAGCGACTTTACCGCTCGGCTGCTAAGGGCCTACTTTTAATGAAGCTTAAGGCAAATATCAGCTCAAAAGTTTACCTGTAAATGAAGGACCTAATTATAATTTAAAACAACCGAAATTATAAATTAACTTTCTCAAGGAATAAAATAATAATAATAACAAACAGATGAAAACATTATTAAAAAGCACTTAAATGTGCGGAAATATACACGATGTATACAAGCATACACAGAATTAATCCTATTTTCTTTGCGAGTAAATGAAATATCCTTCTCTATAACATGCACATACATAACTAATCTTATTTTCTTTGCCAGTAAATGAAGTATCTAAACTACAGCACTTTGTCTGAGGTATTTCAGAATTATGCAATTTAATTATGCATATGTGTTTCTTCAGTCATAAATTATGGTGGATAAAGCTGGATTTAGATCTGTCTTACTGCGTGTAATTTACCGATCAAAACTTATTTTATTTAAGCGTATTTAACAAATATCGCTTTTATAGCAGCTTTCTTTAGGTAACATTGGCTGACCTTGAACGTAGGCCACAAATACGGAGGACTGTAATACGATTTGTGCATTTAAAACTGATTTACGTTGATTGATTTGACACTTAGCAGCCCTCCCCCCGAAAAAAACAGATTACTTTCAAGGTTAATTTTATGTTATTTATTTCTAGCAATTTATGACAAATACTTTGTAAATATGTAGAGAATTGCAAGAACAATACTTTTTGTTAAGAAAAGCCAATATGAAAATATATAATATCATTAAATATATCCTTTCACTTAGCCAAAATGTATTAGATATTCTGTAAATCTGAATTTGTAACTTCTAATTTGCCTTGCAATGAACTTTAGTTTTTACTGGACTCAGCAGCGACCAATGAATAAGGCAGTTGAATACTGGGAATTCGACCTAGGCGAAATAGCTGGTTTTCGTGGTTCTTCCCACTTAATGCGGCTAACCACTGTTCTAGGGGTTTAAAGGCTGCTGACTATTAGTAGGTCGACATAACTTGGGTTCGAACTCAGGCGAACAGGTTGGCAACATGATTGGTTTTCCCTAGGTGTAACGTGAATACGAGCCGGTTTCCTTTAGAAAGTCCAGCACAAAGACATTTCACCAGATAGCTCTCGTGTGCTTTGTCTTATTCAAATAACCTGACCTTTAGGTTTTAATGAGCTTATGATAAATATTTCAGAAACGCAACTTTTCCAAATTAATTCATGTCATATAATTTGTATATAACTCTAATGACTCATGGATTTACGCAATGATAAAAATAAGAGTAAAATATTTTATCCAAATTGTAATTTAATTAAAAACCAATAGCAATATAGCAATACTATGTCCCTTTGAGAAATCTAGTCACTTCACTTTTAATGTCTTGTCAATAGCATTATCTTTGCTTTTCTCACCTTCGCCTCTGCAAAACTTACATCTTGACCACCGCTTCTCTTCACCATCTGTTGCAATGCTCTAAATATGCGAAAGTACGTTTATAAGTACGAAATGCAAATCTTGGATTTTTGTCTAGCTGTCAGCCTATACTGTTAGAGATGATATAGCGTTCTAAACACTATAAATTCAAGACTATTATTACGCTAATGCAGCTAATCATATTTTAAAGAACGCTATGCCAGGATTAAAGAACTGCATTAGCTGGTCCTGATGGCATTTTCCTTGTAATCCTCCATTATCATAGTCTTCTAAATTCTATTATAGCACACATATGTATATTCACCAAAATTCGTATTTCAAAACTACACTTATCGATAGAAACAAAAAACAAAACATGGCCCGTGCAATTAAATCAATTCTTATTATAAATATTTTTCTAGATAATTAGTCAGATCATTGCTTCTAAATTCATCCAAAATTACGAATTTTCTTTGAGCGTCCCAATACCGCCAACACGTTAAGACATTATTCTAGATTATAGCATGTAAGTATGAAGCCTTAGTTTGTTCACATGGTTTATACGGGCTAAATTACTATAAAAGAAAATTATGCAACTCAATGACATCTTCAATCCATACTATGCTGATGTATTTAAGAACAATGGGCTCAGAGTATTCTTTTAGCAAAGCAAAAAAGTAACATCATGAATCGTCAAATACCTTCCATTCAACTACGTCATCTGTCACATTGGACTGCATTTTGTCAACTGATCAAAATGCTTTCAATTGTTCCTTCCTTGAAAGAGATGCTGCAGTATATCTAGCAAAAGCTACTCTGTCATCTGTTAAAGCCCACACTGCTTATAATTTTTCTGGTACGACAGCAATGATTTCATGAATGCGTCCAATGAACTCCTCTTCTCTATAATGCATGATAATAAATTATTTGTACACTTGGCTAAAACGCTTTTTCACTTAGATATTTAGCTCTATAATTTAAATGTACCGTAGCAACACGGAGCATGCCAAGCTGAGTTTTTCAATAAAAGTTTCATGTTTTTAAAATCGTAAATTATGTTGCGAAACTCGTAAGAAATTAGAAACCTTTACTTTATAAATCGTGAAAAATGATATTGAATGATATTGAATGATATTGAAATACGAATAAAGATTTATATAGACACACCAACGCCTGCATGGATACGACGCTGAACATGCGTCTTTCGTTGAGTTCTGTTACCAGCACGAGGCTCACCAGCGGCTGAGCGGTAAAGTCGCTGAACACTAATAGTTCGGTCCGAGGTTCGAATCCCGCCGAAGAGCTGGTTGCATGGGCCTTTTCGTGGTTTTTCCCATGTGTAGTGTTTATAATGAGCCAGTTTCCTTAGAAAGCCCCCAAGAAGGCATTCATCTCCTTAGGCAGATAACCCTCGAGGCTTTGCCGCAATCACACAAACCAAACTGTTATCAGCAAACGAGCTAGCTGCGTAAGGTGTTCTCTATATGTAACGCAAATTCGAGCCAATTTTCCTTAATCATTCACGAAGGCATCAGGACTAAGGCAGAGGCATACCCTATGTTTTGCTATAATCAACCAACCAAACAAATTTATACTCAAACACCAAATATAAACGGATTTATACCGTGTTTTCATGCAATTAGGATATACATTAAAGTAAATATAACTAAATGAGAGAAATAAACATTCTGAATACTTTTTAAATTCAATTCATCAACAGATGTGTCAGTTTGGCTGAATTTGTTTCACGTACCATTTGGTATAGCTTTTGTTTGGTATTTGGGATTTTACGTATCTCTAAAGCTTTCGTATGCTCAGTCATGATACTAAACCCCTTAAAAAATACAGCTATGGCTGAAATAGGATTTCTGTATCGCTGAATTCCTTGTTGATTTCCCAACACTGAATTTTTCGCATACAACTCTGCAACAGTAGACCTACTACGGTATTTTGAAGTTTCTAGCTTAAAAAAATAGCTCTCGATATGACCAGCAGTTTTGCAATACAATAATTACAATCGTTTACGCATTTGTTTCTTACTGATAAAATTATTTAAATCGCACGCAATCTGAGAGCCCAATTTGCGAGGTTTCTTTCGGCAAGAAAAGGCGTGGTTCATAGTCTTCATACAAGGTAAGAAATCCACAACGCACAACTAAACCTACCTGTTTAAAACAACATAAGGGAGAGTCAAGATTTCCTCGTTATAATCAACACACGCTGCATTCGAAATCAGTTAAATCTGTATGGGAATATATGTAAATTTGAAATCACGTTTTTTGGGCTCTGCATTCATTACTCGTCTATACAGAGAGAAGAGAGAGGCAGTGAGTGGTATATGCCTTTCCTCCAAATCCGACACAAAATTCCAGTCAGTGACTCCAGGTAGTTCTCCACGACAGGCACACCTGCCAGACAGCGCCTTCATGTGTCAAATAAATCAAAAACCCTTCTTTTTGAAACCATATTTTAAAAATCACTATAAATATCGCTATTAGCATATTTCAGAACTTGGTGCTTCATCACAAACAGCCAAGACATTCTTGCTTCAAGGCCAGATCTACCTGTCAGTTTATTTTCATAACGTTCCTCCTGATAAGAACTAATAAATGCTTACCAGGCATTCTATTAGCAATCTGTGGCTCTTTTTTGCTTCTAGAATGATATTCCGATGTATACGTATGATTAAATTTTCAATGTATTTATATTTCACTGTCCTCTGCACCTTGTTATTTTGTTGTTCAATTTCGCGATCTGCAAACATATGAAGTACGTTTATCCTTCTCGAATCAGAAAAATTTTGCTTTCAGTCCTTTTAAGGTAATATGCGGTAAAGATGTAACATTTTATTTTGAGTTTTATTAAAGAGTCAGCTATTTAAGTGGCTCTGATTTTCAGTTCTCATTTTCTCGAAACCTATAACTTGCTCCAAAAGCATGCATATATTCGCTGTAAAAGACAACAATGTAGGGTTAAAGAAACGTGTCCCAAACTTTTCAACTGGATGGGTTGGTTAACAAAGCAAAACTAGAGACAATTATCTGCCTAACAAAGAATGACTTACAATCTAGAACCGTAATTTGTTTTTAAAAAAAATATATATGAATCTATTTATCTGGAAACATAGAACATTCTGAATGTGTGAAAATATTAGCTCTTGATATTTTACAGATAAACAATTAAAAATTGCAGAGAACAATGCTATTTGGTGATATAGCTGTATCTGGCAACTTTCAAAATGCAGTTTTGAAAATTCGCCATATTGATCAATTCTTACAAGAAAGTGTGTGTAATTTAAAGAAACATAAATATTATTGTAATTAAAATGGAAGAAACGAAACAAATGCTAGTTTTATTACTATGTAATAAGTACGTGATACGATGATACGAGCTTTTTTTTTTTAGGTAGTGATTTTTGCTTGCGACAATGAATGCCACAAGTTTTTAATGTTTCACGGCGAGAAGCGCAGATGTTTAAATATCTCGTCAAATGTTTTCTTCTTTCTTTATTATTTGGATCAATATCTATTACTAAATCGGGCAGTTCTTGTGCTTTTTTAACAATTCGTTTAACTTCAGGTAAGCACTTTTTCTTCTTCATTATCACTGCTTTCAATGTCGGGTGATGTTATAAGATCATCAAATTCTTTATTTGTCGTCTCTCCATTAATTCTTTGAGCCCACCAGCGGCCGAGCGATAAAATCGCTGAACACCGGTAATTCCGACCTGGGCTCGATTTCAGGCTAAAGGGCTAACTGCATGGGTGTTTTCGTGGTTTTCTCCATGTGTAACGTGTTTATGAGCAAGCTCCCCTTAGAAAGTCCTCCACGAAGGCATCCCTCCTCTTATTCAGATAGCTTTCGAGGCTTTGCCGTAAGCACATAAATAAAACCAAACCAAACCAAACCAAACCAAACCTTATTACAGACTGAATGTAGAAAAACAGATGAGTGCAAGAAAAGAAATCGGAGGAAAAATCTGTTTTATATCTATTGCAATTAGGGAAATGAAATATGAAAGTTTCAGAAGTGCAAGACCACCAGTGGCAAAGCGGTAGAACCGCTGAACACAGGTAATTCGACCTGAGTTCTATTCGAGGCTAACGTGCTTGCTGCATGGGCGTTTTCGTGATTTCCCCCATGTGTAACGTGAGTACGAGCCAGTTTTCCTTAGAAAGACCTCCAAGAAGGCATCACTCTCCTTAGGCAGATAGCCCTCGAGTGCTTTTCCCTAATTAAATAACCCAAACTCGCTTTTGGTAACTAAAAATGTTTTAGTCTATTTTGCTTCATTTATTACATGAATTTAGCCGTTAACTTTAAGTCAATAACTTTCTTTTCGAAGGTATAGAATCTACTATATATCTAATTTACTGAGAAGCTGAGGTAGCGTTTTCAAAACTTTGAAATTAATAGAAGTAAAGCAATACAAAATAGCTACAAATACTTTTCTCATTTAGAAGTACATAAAAAAATAACTGCTAAAGCAATTTGAATAGGAAATTGAAAATATGGAAATCTAACAATATCTGGAGATGCAGCACTGTTTTGAAGATTTAACAAAATTTTAAAATTTCGTCGGAAAGCTCGCTACTCGCGGTCAAATTCTTCAGAAAGTTTGCCATTGGCGATCGAAAATCACATATTTATTAATTTTTTGGATTATTTATACAATAGTAACAGAGTAACAGCATATTGTTTTTACTATTATGTATTTCTTAATGCGTAGATTCATATATCTATATTTTATGTATATATATTTGTAAAGAAGAGGAAAGTTCTAAAAGCTATTTCTTAAAAGTACATTTGGTACTTTAGTTCCAGAGTAAAAAAAAAATTACATTATGAATAAACAATATAAAAACCACATAAGTCTCTCGTTCGTGTATTACCTTCTAATTATGTATATATTATATATATATATTTATAGGAATTATATGTTTTTGTGGAAAATAAAGTTCACGTTGGAATATATAAGGGATGTGATGCTTTTGTGAAGAGCATTTTAAGGGAAATTGACTTGCATTTATGCTATACACGGTGAAATCGACGAAAACCTCTTACAGCCAGCTCACTCGCTAGCTCGAGCTCAAACAGAACTACCAAGGTCAGTAGTCTGATACAACCGGCTATTGGCAGACTCTTCTTCCATTACTGCCATACCTACTTAACATTGATGGGCTTACGACACAATGATTTGAATTTTGAATTATTATTACGTTATTAGCATTTGATTAATGTGAAATCTCTCGGCTTTGTCACGACGTAATCTGCAAATAACGTCACGACGTAGTCCGCAAATCTCTTCAAGATGCGAAAATCTATTTCTCAGTTCACGGTTAAAAAAAATAATTAAGGCAGATAAAAGAAAAGGGGCTTATTTATACAACTGAAAACGGAAGTAAAATTTTTACTGTACTGTTTGCAATCGTCGCAAACTAACATGAAGCATATATCCAAAAGATGATGTTGAAGTATTTAGAAAAATTAACAAGTCTGACAATTCAATAAAATGTACGTTTTCCCTAAATCAGATGTTTGTGTTTATTGAAACTAAAGTGGAATAATTCGGCAGGATGCTCTCATAAAGGATCATCATTATTACTTTGGCAAGATTTCTCTGTTCTCATCTGCGTATGTTAAGTCCAAATACAAACTGCCTTACATGAGTTTTGACTCCACTCCACTTTCCATCAAATGATCTAAGAAAAGAATGAAACTCTAGGAGAGATTACCTGCATACATTACTTGTTTTGCAAGTATTGAAATATGACATTTGTTTATAATCGATTAAAATTATAAAAGTTGCAAAAGATTTTCTTCCCTTTTATATATATTTATATATATATATGTTCTGAGACCAAGTGTAAAGGGTAGTATTGTTGCAGGTATTAACAGTTTGTAACTAAAAGGAGCTAATTGTTTCATAGCCAACAGGATTCTGTGCAAAGCCCTTTTTCTCTAGGCATAAAATGCATTGAAATTCGAAAATTTCGCGCCCTAAAAATGTGTCGAGCACTATAGTTGGAAAATATTGGATAAGCCACAGCGGTTACAACGGATATTCACTGAGTTATTGGCCGTGAACAAAGCCGAAATGTTTGATAAGTGAAAAGCAGCATTTTAGATGTATAATAATTTTTCAGTATTTGTTATAGCAGATTTAAGCAAAGAAGCTAATTTCTATTTCCGTAATGAAAATCATAACCTATATCTATTCACCTAAAATTTATTTAATTATTTATTTAAATTATTTAAGGTATTATTTCTCACTAACGTTATAAAAATTAGCAGTATAATAAATACTAACTAAAAATTATGCAAATAAAGTATCAGCAAACTAAATTTTACTTGCTTAGAAATAACAACAAGCGGTCAGAATAACCAGAATTTTACATTTTATCTGGAGCCATTCGCGCAGTTTTGCTGCAGTGCACTGCAGTAATTAATAATACAATGCAAAACAGTAACAACTACAATAATACTTTACAAACGCGTCTCCTTCTCGAAACTGATAAAACCCCAAGTGCAATAATTTTATCCTCGTTTTATAGCCAAAAAAGGTGAAAAGAATTGAATACAACTGCTGCAAAAAGAATGTTACACACGCGACGAGCACTTTACCATTTCCCCTAACGATACCTTTTGTGATGGCTATCTAGTCACTGATGAAAGATACCGTTCTTTGAGTATAAAATCCTCATAATCGTTTACACATATTTCCGGGAATCACGGAAAATGTAAGATTAAATCAGGTGATCTAGACAGGCTGAGAGAGTTCCAATGGTACGTGTTTCAGTTTCAAGATACACAGCATCAAGAAAACATTTACCTTAATTTTCTTATTTTTAATCAGGTCCAGCTCTCTTCCTCTCTGTCTTTAGCATTTTAATTTTAAAGATACCCGTAGCTTGCGTTTATCTCAAGCTTTGACTAGTTGTGAATAAACCAAGCTAAACAGCCTCTACACTTGACCAGATGCACTTATGGAACACACGAATTTTGATATTTTCCTAAAATAATTAATCACAACGGAAACAAGCTCTGAAATCCTGCGCATGTATTTATCATACACAGTAGCAAGAAATTTCAGACAATTATTAGATGACAACAAGAGCGAAACTACAGAAATGGTAGAGTAATTCAACAATTTTCTTTGCAGATTTTAGGGGATAAACCGTATTTAGGTGAATGTTGAATAAAAATTACCCGTAAAATAGTAGATAAATCTTGAAAGCAATGCATCTGAAGGATATTTAGATTTTTCTAAATGAGCAAATATCATTCAAATGTTTTTTTTGTTTCTGAATTTAAAGAATTTTGATAACGAAAATGCTCAAGAAGCACGATTGATCAAATATACGTAGCACGCAGATTGTCGTGTGACGCAAATGTTACGTACCAAAACTGTTGAACAAATAGCCGAGAGACATGAGGTAAGTGGTACGTGCTGTTTCCATATTTAAGGCTATTTGACTCAATATTATCCTCGACTCCGATTAACTCTGAGCGCAAGCTGTTTTCCGACTGTCATGAGGTATATTGCTTCAGAGCTCTTCAGATGAAATGAATGTTTGAACGTTGGGTCCAGGAGGACATCTTTCAGGTGGAGGGAGAATTGTAAAATAAACATCTAAATACAGTAACTCGTGAATTCCAAAAGTATTAAATAAAGGCATAAAGTCAGGTTGGGAAATCTTGATTTTCATTTAGTAAGAAGATTGCAAAAGGTCGTAAATGTCTGTCTTCACTAAGAATGTGATAATAAAAAAGTCTGAAATGATTGATAAAATCACAAGTTCTGGCAATATCGAAAAATTTTCTGTTAGTATTTCTAAGAAATTTTTTTCACTCAATATTACTCGTATTAGATTCTTTGCGATTTAAAACGAACAGCCCAGTATATTTAAGTCATAGCTGACGCTCTGAAGCACTATCTTTTGAAGCTGAAGTTAGTTTACGGCTTTTCTTCGTTGATTGCATTAAAAAAATTAAATGGTAGTTTCTTTTCGATTATTTGCACCCGCGATTTCAACATGTGGAAAATTGCCGCGTTTTTGATATTCAAGTAATACGCGACAACAGCCAACTCACGCATGTGTGCATAACACACGCGTATGTAAGTGCAAGTGGATTTATGCTTTATATTTAACCGAACAATATTCACTGGCTATAACAGAGTAAGTATCGGCCGCACAGATTTTTGTCTTTTAGTATAAAAGTTTTTAGAAAAGAATTCATTTCATTATTACTTATGAAAAAAACTGTATCAAGATAGACAAACGAATGTTTTTTTTACCAATTTACAAAGTGAAAAATGAGTTGGCGACTTTTCTGTGCGAATGCGGATAGTCAGAAAGTACCGCTTAAATTTTCAGTTCACATGCTATTTCATTCCTATGAAATTTAAAATACTGTATTAATCTGTCACGAAAACAAAACTCTCGCTCTATATATGTAATAATAATATTTTTAACTTAGTTATGTATATTATGCTGATATTTTAATTTTCATTATCCACTTTCTTTCCTAAAACCAAAACACGTTTAGAATTAATCTTTATTTTATGATCATCATTCTTAAATTAACAGTTTAACGCTACTTTTATTATGGTAGTGGAGCCCACGCTTACACAAAAACAAAAAGTAAAATATCGATAATCTATCTCCTTTGCTTAGTTTTAAAACGAGTCCGATTAATGCTACCGAAACCTATTTTCTTAACGAAATGTCTAGATAAACCGTGATCTTGAATGCTCTTTTTCTGTGTACTTCCTGCTTTCATTAGTTGTATAGCCCCACTAATGATCAAGTTGTTAAAGATAACTAAATATAGGTAGTTCTTCCCGGGCTCGAATCAAGGAGGCTGCATGGTTAATTCACGTGGTTTTCCCCATCTATAAGGTTAATATGACCCAGTTTTCCTTAAAACGTCCTCCGTGAAGGCATCCATTCACTCACGCAGATACCTTTGCATGCTTTGCAGTATACAAATAACCTAACCTAACATTTGCTCCTTGTGCGTTTAACAATGTGTTGTTTACTGTTTATGAGCTTAGCCAATGTAAATCGTGCTCTGTCTCCCATTTATATTGTGGAGAACTTGTTAAGAATCTGACATGTTTTTGCAAAAGAAAATAAGGTAAGAATATGAAAACTTATGTAAGAATATGCAAATAATGTAAGACTATACTAAATATTTCACGATACAAATATTTAAAAAAATTAATGAATGACAGAATTAATATACGATTTATTAATGATATAATATTACCATATTTCTTCTAGTCAAAGACGCACCTTTTTTCTCATATAAACGTGGCCAAAACCGGAGCTCATCTTTAAAAGCACTGATGGTTAAGACTTCTGTTACTAGGAAGGTAATTAATATCTTCGAAATACTAATTTAAGTAGAAATACTATAAATTGTTATTATAAATCGATATCTGTTACTAAAAATATTTAATCAATGCGTTTGGACATTTATTTCATTAGCATAAAGTCTTTTTTCTTTTTTGGTGTTGGTTTATTGGTATTAAAATTAAGAAGTTCGCTTTAGAATTGAAAAAGTAGTGTATTTATCCAAAAGGTGAAATCCTAAGTATACTAGTGAAATCTGCGTTTCGTTAAATCCTGCTATCCTTAAACTATTTACTCACTTAGGGCAATGTTATCGCACACTATCTGCAGAATCAGAGCAGTGTTATCGCAAACTATTTACTTGTTCTCATCAGTTTCAATATAAACAATTGTAGCCAGTGGCTTAGTAGATTTCACTTTCATAGCAGCACTCTACATATTTATAAAAATACCGCAATATCTTTCTATTTTATATTTTTAGCAAAAAAGATAAATTATTCAGTTATTTCGACTCGTAACTTATAACGTGTAAAGCGTACAAACAAATTATAATCCTAAAAAGATCTAGAAAAATTATGAGGATTGCGCTCTGAATTAATTGCTTATTGCTATCTCTGTTGATGATAGAAATGGAATGTCTGGTCAACAATGAGTAGCTGAAAAAATTGCCCAAACTAGATGTTTTGGTAAAAAATGCCGAAAAACAAGAAAAGATGACTCTTTTTATATTTAAATACTCATTTACTTTCACCAAGTCATCATACAATCGCCGCTACGTATCTTCTTGGAGATAAGTAAGCATAAGTAACAGGGTAGGTTTTTTTTCTCTTGTTCTTCTAATATGACATGATTCGCAATAGCATTTCATTTATGTATAACGACATGCTCGAAGAAAATAATGGCAGGGGGGCTGTGTGGTGTATATAGTAAAACAGAAATAAAAATGAGAATACTGATAAACTTGTTCTACAAGCAGCATTCATTGGGGAGAGGGGAACTTGAATCAGTCAATGTCAAGGAGAAAAAAGAAATGAACTAAGTTTCCTAGCACGAACTCGTTCTCTTTGAGGTTAAGGTTAGGGCTTGGGCAAAACGGGGTGCTTTCATATAGTACACATCGTGTAGAAGGGTAGGGATAGGTCTCGAACGAAGAGTGAAGCAAGGGTTGCCATTATGTATTACGATTAGCAATGCCTGTTCTTTGGTAAACTGAACCACTCTAGCTTCTCCCTTTTGGCGACCATATGCAGAATAGTTTTACACAGTATTAACATATTTAATAAAAATGAAAGTTCTGAGAGAAACTGCTAAGATCATTCGCTAGACAGCTTATGTTGGCATTTTTTAGAGCAACTAAATTCACGCCTCAGTGGGCTGGCCCGAGATGTGCAGGGAAGGGGGAGGAGCCGGTAAAAGATCTTGGCTATACGAATATGAAATGTCCACAGGAAAAGAGTCGAAGAGCAAGAGTTTCGAGCAAGTGAAAAACACAAGTTTCGTAGGACACTGCAAAGTACAGATTGTGTTTCTTGTTGTACAGAATTGTTAGACGGATGTAAGTATCTCTATAACTGCAATTTTCTTTGCACAGGTTACTTAAAGGTAAAGATTTCAATAATTTTATTACTGAATTCTCTAAGATTCTGTTAAGCAATCGATCAAACAGCCATTCGATAACGACACATTCGATAACTAATAAGCATAGCTTTCCAGAGCATAATTTTATAACTTGTAGCTTACAAAATGAACTAAGACTTGGGTCTACTGTGCATCAAGAATGAAGAGACATTAAGAATTAGTAAAACAGGAGCACAATTTTTCAAGGAGAGAAGTTTAAAAAACTTATTATTGTTATATAGTGCCACTTATGATAAAAGTTTCCGTTCAAAATAAATCTTGTTTGGAAAACTAGTATTAAAACTTCAGAAATCTTATGCAAATTTTATTTGATAAATTATTGATTTTTTATTTAGGAAAGTGTTAGGAATTTTGATTTCTCCCTCCTCTTTATATGGTATTACCATTTTTTTTATCATTATCTACTATCATTTTAAGCCAAAAATTACTTAATTTAAAATTATACTTAATAATATTAAAATTATACTTAATAAAATCAAGTTCCATAAATCAACTTTTTTTTTTCTGGCAGATAGGAATACACCTCGCATAAGGAAACAGGCCTGCATCATTAGGACCTTCCGTACCTGCTTTTAGCAATATTTGAAATGGTGCAATTCGATACAGTTCATTCATTGCTTACCAGCGTTGAATTTCTTCGCCAAAAATTATGAAACGACCTCACTTATTGTACAGCAAGTACGAAGAAGGTGGCTAAAGGCTTTATTCCTTTAAATATCAATTCTAGGCGCTACTTTCCATTACAAAAATTCTCAAATTAAAATAGAGAATTTTATGTAAAGAGTTTTAGTACTGGAGGTGGGAGGAAGATTCTGTAAATATACAATCAAACTTTTTATATTATCCCTGTAGATCAAAACGCCCAGTCAGCAAAAATGGTCAGTATGCTTTAATAAATGAAATGCAATAAATTTTACACCATTACGTTCTAGAGTCGCAGAGATGTTCGAGAAAAATTTTAACTGATATACCTATATAGCACTTTCGGATTCTGTATTGTTGAAGAGTTTCGACCAGATTTTCACGAAATTTGATTTACGGAGAAAGTACGAAACAAAATTTGCTCCATCAATTTCCATACTGGCCAAAACAGCACTCGTTACTGAGTTCGTTCGTAGTTGGCTCATGGAACAATTCATTAATAACCTCTGAGAATTTTGCATGCGAAAGGTATAGAACTTTTTGTAAGTAACAGTAACTTGTAATTACTTTATAAGAAATATTCGAGTATTCGGTTCTTTATACAGTACTTAACACTATTAGAATAAATATCTGTATTAATTAAATATTTGGTAAGGCTTGCATTCTACGCAAAGTTAACTGTGCGCTTCGTTTACAACAATAGATGTTAACGAAGCGTACAATTCACGAGAATTGTTATGAAAGTAGTCCTAAAACACGATTCTAGGAAATAAATAGCGAAAAACTTTATTCATTAAAGTAAAATTTACTTTATCAATCATGGAACGAATCTGCGCTTTAAAAAATGCAGAAGTTGAACAAAATAAAAAAAAATTTACTGCTTTTTATTTTTTCATTTATTTATTTGACTGATTTTCCTTCATTTACGTTTTCAGTATTTCCAGTCTTCTCCTCTCGAAATAAACAAACAAAGGAGTCTTTTTGTGATTCATCTTAAAAAGTCTTTTTGTGATTCATCAGAAATTGTTGACCTGTGGGCGATGACCGAGACGTTCAGAACTATCCGTCTACAAGTTAGAAACTATGGTGGTTAAACCTTACATTGGGAGCTACCGGTAGCTAACAATGACATATATGGTAGCTTCCGCAAAGTTTTTCAACTTACACTAAAAACCAATAACGGATACAAAATTACATAACATTAAATCCATAAAATCACAGTAACTGCAATATTTTTTTTTTTTAAAAGGCCTACCTCATTTACTTTCAGTTCCGGTAAATATTCAAAGGTAAAATCAGACTTACCTGCAAAAAGAGAAAAGAAAAATTTAAAAAGAGTTAAAAAACACATGAACTATATATATATATACACAAGAATATTCTGTATCCGAAGTATACAATATATAACTGTATAAAAACATATTTTATACTACACTAAAGCTGTAATCTTTGAACACGATTTATATCCCACTCTAAATTACATAGATCCATTTACTGATTTTCTAGTGCGTTGTTCATGTTTGTTTCTAATGGAAATGATAATAATTTAAATTTGGCCGTCAAATAACTAAAATCTTGAAATCTCTGCAACATTGTATTTGCAACAAATAAGTAGCTGAAATGTCTTCGTGGACCATATGGGGGGGGGTGCATACGGGTCGCCAGTGTGAGATGCCTGGTGAAAATGTTTAAGTTGAAATGTCATAAATATTAAGGAAGTTTTTTTATAAATATATATTATATAAATTATATTTACAAATACTCTTTTATTGGTATAAATTACGAAGAAACATCCAATTCTTAAATAGCCCTTTTTTTTAAACAAAGATAAGCAACATACTGTTGACATTTGAACCATAAAAATAAAAATGAATATAAGTACCACTTGTAATCATTCAGTCATCCTGATAAATAACTCGCATTTATAACTGGAAAATAAAACTTTTCTGTTACCACTTTCTAATCACCAGCTGGCAGTGTATGAAAGGTGTTTAAACTCAAGTAATGAAACTAGTTGTAAAAATAATTAAGAAAGAGAGAAAGTGAGTTCATCGTCTTCATGGATGCTCAAAACCCTGACAGACGAGCTGAGTTAGTAGCATGAAAGTATCATGCTGCATACAGAAATCCTTGGTTGCCAATATTGCAGACTTCCTGGTCCCTACAGAAATACATTGGTTGAGTGAGAAGCACGTTTCCATCGTTTCAATGAACTGCCTGCTATGCGTATTAGTCACGTTTTACAGAAACTGGATGAAAACTATACAGAATTTTAATATTTTAAGTGGCTGATGATTTTTGCCTTTCTTGTGGTAGGCATTAAATAAAAAGAGCGGTGAATTTAAGGAAGTAACTTTGTGCAGTTGAATAGTTAATACATGAAACTGTAGAGTCATTTGGTTATTTGAAGCAAGAATCGTGAAAAATGTGCAGTAGTCTCGCCGAGACTCGAGCCTGGACGTTTGGAATACGCGCCGAGTATGCTACCGTCCCACCATGAATGCATGCTGAAAGAAGGGAGAAAATATCTTATATACTCCTCCTTTTAAAGGGCGAATGGGGATTAAGGGACCCAATCGCCAAATTCTGGAGGTGACGAATTACTGTTCACCACCTTTTAGTTCGGGCGCCATTTGTAGAGCCATTAGGTTATTTAAAGCAGGAATTGTTAAAAATGTGCAATTCCATTGCCGGGATTCGAAGATGGACCTCTCGAATACGCGCCGAGTGTCCCACCATTACACCACGAAAGCATGCTGGAAGGAGGGAGGAAATACCTTACAAAGTTCAATGAAATAATAAGTACAAATAGACATAAATTCATCCCTGACTACATTACTGTCCCACCACCTTTTAGTTCGGGCGCCATTTGTACAATCATAGCGACAGTTCGATAAAGCTGAACTGAGCTCGAACAAAATTGCACTCTTTCTTATTTGTGCTAATTATTACATTAAAGTTCTTCAGTTGCTTAGTAAGAACATTTGATATTTAAATTAAGACATGAGCCACAAATCTACGGATATCGAATCAACAACGAGCTCTTTCTTTTATTTGTAATTTGTAATTTGAGAAAATAACATAAGCTGATGAAAAGCCAAACATTTCTGCTGTTTTGAAAGAGCAGCAGGAAAGAGAAACGAGGGGGAAAATTAAGATTCAAATACGAGCTGCGGATTTGAGTTGTTTGCGAGATTTGAGCTGCTGTCTAAGAGCTTGGAGCTTGCTTAAGAGTTCGTTCCACCTTTTTTCACGAATACCTGTCCTGAAGAACTCCACTTCTGTCGTGAAAAATTTTCAAGAGGACAGCCAGTCATTCATCAGAAGGAAAAGGGGATGATAGAAGTTCAGCACGATTTGTTTTTGAAGAATGTCACCTGAACTGCGGAACTTACAATGCTTTTTGTCTCAACAGAAAAGTATCCATTTTTGGTTCGAGTATCTTTCCAGTTTAAGGCACTGTGCAATTTTGCTCATGTGAATTTGCGTTTTTAGTGCATGAAATTTATTTAATGAAATACAGAAATAAACTTACAGATGAACCTCTTCCTAACTACAATCCGAACGACAAAGCATGCAGTGTTATCTGCCTAAGGGATGGCATGCCTCCGTAAAGAATTATCTAAAGGAAACTGGGTCGTATTCGTTTTACACATGAACATCATGAAAAAGCTCATGCAGCCAGCTAGAAGTTTCCTAGAATCAAACCCAGGTCGAATTATCAGTGTTTAACAACTTTACCGCTTTTCCGCTGGTGGGCTCAAAACAAATTGAAAATGTTATGGTTAAAAAAGTGAACACCACTATTCAAATTAGTGATTAAAGTTTTAAATAATTTGAGGTGGTCACTAGGAATTCAAGAATTAGACCCATTCAGACGTCCCATGCCCGGAGTTGAATATGGCACCCCCGAATAGCCGATTCGGTATGCTAATCGTTGAATCGCAACAGTTCGCAGGAGGAATGCCCTTTAATTTTTTTGCACTTTTTTGTTATAATTGTTGTTTTGATTGTTAACGAATAATTTATTTAAGTATACTTTTATGTATTACTTAAAATTTAATCCTCTTATTTAACGCATTCCATTTGTAAATTCGATTTAGTAACAATATTTTAAAGGATAATTTCAAATAAGGAGGTATACCAAATAACTTAAAGTACTAGAAAATGCAGATAATGCTCATCAGTGCGGATTGTGTTGCGTCATCAGAAGTTGCGTCATTCAGCCATTCCAGTTGCCAAGAAGCAACAACACAGCTCTTAGAAATTAATGACAGGTCCTACAGAAAATCAGCATAACAAACAAATATGCTTAAAATTAGTGGTATATGTACCCACATCAGAGAAACACGCAGGTGTTTAACTTCGTACTTTTGCAGTCTGCGAGGAAGTCATGACCTTTGTTTAAGACATTACTTTCTGAACAGAAGATTATTCTGTAGCCATTGTTAAGTTCCACCTCCATTTAATAAGCGAATGAACAAAAAAAAAGTGCATCGTATAAGTCACACACTTCTTTTAATTCCAATAGGTACAGAACTGTGAAACACTTTTCGTCTTATGAAAAGGTAGAATTCGGAAACTAATCTACCTATTTAAAATATCTTAAATTTGCGTCTGATACGTTTTAGTGGAAAATTTTCCAAGGTAAACTAGCTTGTATTTCTGCTTTACATGGGAATATTTACGAATTCTTCTTGCAGTCCATTTCATGAGAAATCGAAATACAAAAGACTGCTAACATTTTTTTCTTTTTTCAGTCCACAGTTGGGCGTCAAGCAAAGTCCACTAGTGGACTGGAAAAAATGTCGACCTTTTTGCAAAAAATTAATCCTTGAGTATTTATTACATTAAGCCTATTTTTTCAAAAAGGCCCATTCGTGGGCCTTTTCATATAAAAAATTTACTCTGTAAGATTATACTACAAGAAAATGTGGTCCACAAATTCTCAGACTTTTTTGCCCCAGGAATTTCACCGCTAATATCAAATGTAATTTTTCTGAAATATCCGCGATGGTATTATATTTTTAAAGATATGAAGATAACTATTGATTAAAACCTCTACACGCAAAGGTTATTAATTTTATTTATTTATTTGCCTATTCAATTCTCATGCCGAACTGAGCTCGGTTTGAACGTTCCCGTAACGCATATTTCCAATTAGGAAACGCAAGCTGGGAGTAAATTTGATTTCGTACAAGCACCAATGGAGCTGTGAGGTATATCCTTATAGACATGCTAATTGAGAGAAAAGTTCTGAATTCATGATTCTTAAAACGTAGTCTGCGGACCCTTAGGGGTGCTAGAGTTAATATTCAAGGTTGAGCGTTACTTTGCAATCATAAATTTTGTTTATTTGATTCCGTTTTGAAGTATATAATAAAAATTCACCGTGGTGGTTATTAATTAGAGGTCCTCGAACTCCTAAAATTTAAGAACCGCAAGCTTAAATGCTATTCAGTTCCATCTATTTTCAACAAGTGTTATAATTAATACGCAAGTAAATCATATAAAAGAAACTTCTCCGGGATAAGCTTATGGTAATTTTTGTTTTATTTAACATTCGACATCCAATGATTCTTTTACCCTATTCTTGCCACGTTCAGATAGATTTCTGAAATTTGGAAGAACAGCTTTATAATATAACATACAAATAAACATTTTTATTTTTCACAAAATAGCTTTAATATGACAATTCGCATTTAAAAGTACTTGCTTAGAGTTCGAAAAATTATTACTAGATCTGTCAAATAACTGTCCCAAATTAAGTATTTTTCGACAGTTTTTAGCTTTTAAAAAACTTGAAAATTATCCTCTTTCTTTAAATTTCGTATGGAACCAATATATCTTGGTACTGCAACTAAGATTTCGATAGTGAGGGCAGAAAGAAGTTAATGTTTGTTACTCTGCATGTTCTGTGTTCCTCAGTCAAAACATCAGTTTATGTTGAGAAATTTATTCATACGTTGCGCGATTGTCGGTTTTTTTATGCATATGTAACAAAATTGTTTTGGGGAAATTTAAGCAATAATGAAAAATTTTGATAAATGTAAGTTTCCAGAGCAATGATCTTTTAACTCGAAACTGTAATGCCTATACACTAACAACAAAAGCACATTTTCTTCAATAATTTTCGACAGCAAAATTGGCATCAAGGTGGAAGTGTGGTGGGTGGTGCAGGAAAACTTCTTCAGACTTGACTTCAGTAATATGAAACGTTCACGCAATTTACCGATTAAGATTCTCCCGAAACCATGTAAAGAAAAATGGTGCTTGAACTTTGACCACAAGAAAAACTAAACTAAACGGAAGTCATTCATCCCTGTAATGTATTCACACAACACCACTGCGTATAACTCGTGACTATTCAGTCTAGGATTTTGACTAACCCTACAGACTACTATGCGCAGAAAAGTAAGAGCACGTTCCGGGAAGATTAAAACGAGATTATACAGCAGATTTTATCAAATATGATTATGGCAAATTTTTTCTTTCCTAAAAACTAAATATTAAGTATCTACATTTTAGAAAAACGAGAATTTTTTTTATCCGAAAACAAACACATGAAATTGATGGAGGATAGCTTTGCTGCAGGAAGTTTGAAATAGTTGTTATATTTGAAATACTAAATTATATAACTGCGCAAAGCCGCATTTAAACTTTCGCATAAAGCTCTGAAGTGCAACGGAAGGTATTATAACAGGGTTATTAAGTTAGAATTTACGATGTATTTTATATCAGTGAATTTGATAAAATTATATGTGCTACTAATTCATTTTCGTAAAAGATGAATTCAATCATAAGCCTTTAAATAACTGTTAAAAGTTTTACAATTAATTTATTGTTACTGTTTACTTGTTGAATTATTATTTATGTATTACTATTGATGCAATGATTTTATTGCTGCTGAAAAATTATTTAATTGTTATTGAAACTCTTGATATTATTTATAAGTTTTTACTAATGCTTGGTACTTGCAGACCAGTGGTGAAGAAAATGATTAATTCGAGGATCATCATAAGCTTTTTCAATTCCTCAACACGAAGCCAGACAAAGGAACAAACTGAAAATGTAATGTAGAATTTTGTACGTGTTTAAAGAGGATTTCAGGCACATTACCTAGATGATCCGTCTCCCATTTAAAACCAGTTGCGATATGCTCATAGAAGCGGCCGAATAAGTAAGATCTCTCAACACTGGTACAGGTTCGAATCCCAGCGAACGGGCTGGCTTTCTGAGTGTTCTATTGGTTTTCCCACATATAACGTAAATATGAGCCAAACGTTCTGAAGGAAATTAGCTTGTATTCACATTACACATGGGAGAATCCGCGAAAATTTTGAATGCAGATAGTGCGTTCGCCGGGATTTCAATGTCAGACTCAAAAGGAGCCATATTTAAAATTACATTTACCACATGTTACTAGTACAGAAATTTATACTGCAATCTTATTTTAGGAACGGCGAAGAGAAAAAAAAAACATGTGTGGCGGGGACGCACCCAACGGATCAATATTTATTAATGTTTAGCAATGTTTTTATCCGCAACATTGTACCCAGCAAACTTTTCGTTTAATTTCCGAGTTAATTTATTTTATGGTTCATTCTTGAGCGAATTTTTAGTTTTGTTGTAAAATATGATAAACTGATCCACATTCGTTTAATATTTATTTAATGTTATTTATTTATTACTTAACTTCGTCTCAAAATGTATATGCAATTTTAAAGTTGAATTTATGCTTTACTTTTTAATTCTCTCAGTCTCATTACTATGCAACTGATACCACAGCGAGTTTATCGTTCGCTTATTCAATTTGTTAGAGAATCGGGGGGGGGGGAGGGAGGATGACTAGCTAGGAGAAGAGTTGATTTCTGGGAGCGTTCTTGTGTTGTTGTGCCTAATCTCACTTGTCTGATGTAATCAGAACAAGCCAAGAATTTTATGGAGTACGAGATAGCATCTGTCATAGGCAACAGCCTTGAACACAATATTGGTGACGACTTTTCTCAGTTCCGCGCGAATTTTGAAGCAGAGCACCTCAGGGGGCGGGAAGGTTCCGAAAATCTCCCACCCCTCTTTCCTTACCACCAACCCACACAAGAGGACTTTCAGCTCACCATATATTTAGAGCGCTCCCATGACGCAAAGACGCTGTACATTTTCAATACTCTGCCTTTTCCGGGATTCGAATCCATGGACTTCGGTATGGTACTCAGAGTCACTAACTACTATCTCGTTGGGCGTTGATTTCTCATCCAACTTTCACAGGAAGAACATGAAAACCCCCGTTTAACCATTCCATTCACCGGCATATGATCCCAAGGCAAAATATCATTGTCTTATGTTCTCATCCATTCAGCCCCTGATGGGCTATCAAGTTTGGGAATTTAAATTTAAGGAGAAAGAATAAATCAAGCAGGTGGTAATTTTAAATTTATCCCAGCGAAATAAATTCTCCCTATTAATAATATAAGGGGCACAAAGCAGGTCAGTATTGCTTCTGAGCTTACTGCAATTGACATACATCAGACTTCTGAAGACTGCCCTAGCTGCTGTATCCAATTTCCATACTTCCACCATTTGCTGCGACGTGAGTAGGAAAAAAAAAAAAACTGCTTTCCAGCATAACTTCCGTGCAATGTAAGGACGTATCCTGCCGGCGCTTTGCATGATAAGTAAGCTTATATAACGACTTTTCAAACTTTAACATGTACAGCAATAAATACTTTTTTATAACTTTAAGTAATAAACTGAAATATTATTTAATTAAAAATTTTATTCAAAGAAGATTTAAATTGTTATTAGTTAAAAAAGGCTGTCAGGTACATTTACGAAGTAAAAGAATTAAAACAAGGTAATAGCTCCGATTATTTCAGTATTAGTAAATTTCCTGCTTAAGCGGAATATGAAATGAAAATAATCATTCCATGTCAAACATAAAAATCCCACCCAAATAAATGAAACTTTCAAATGCGATTTAAAACAAATGAATGAAAATAACGATGAAATCAGTATCCTAGGGACTTTACCTGGAGAAACTCTTTGAAAAGCTTCCGGTGTAATTTCAAGTGGTCTGGCATTTGGACCTTCAAGCAACGAGATTTCAAACTATCCAATCGAAAAAAAGGTTACTAACCCCAGCCATCTTACTCATGGAAAAGAAAGAAAAGTAAAGCATCAGTAAAAAAAAATAGCGAGTTTAGGGTTGGTGTCAATATTGGTAAACACTAGTAGCAGCGTAGATGCCTATATAATAACCCCCCTCCCAAACGTGTCATCCCCCGGTAGATTTCCTTTGACCAATCAGGTTTCGACAAGGTCTATCATCAACTATTTAAATCGTGTTTACGGTGTTGCATACGAAACGTTGCAAGGGGCCCGGAAGGTATGACGAACTTTTGATCTCCTGGATGTAGGTTTTGGTTTTTATATATATATATCTGACTGGCGATTTTGGGGAGTTATTATTCTTTTTGGCACTTGGGGGCCTTGTGTGTGGCAGTAGGAATAATGCATACATATAAGGCTGGTTCAAAGACCTGGACAGAGTAGGATGACTCATACTCAAAGTTAATTTCTTGCATAGTTTCTTGAAAAACAAATTTAAAAAATCAAGAGTGATTAAAAACCTGCGGAGGTGGATCCGTGTGTTCGATACTTCGCTTTATTTTATTTATTGATTCAAAATTTTGTTTTGTCTTCTTGTTGTTGGCTGTTAAAAATAACTTGCTATTACACAATTTAGATGTGTATGGAAAAAATTCATGAAAAAAACATTCAGATATGTTTTGTTTCATATTTGGGTTAGCATGCTTTTTGTTTTGAGAGACATCTGAAAACATACTTTAGAAAATTAAATTAATATAGTCTGATGATGGACTGAATAGCGGTAATTTTTTTAATCAGTCACATTTTAATGAAACTTTTAAGGTAGCTGTAGCAGAAGATTTTATGTAATAATACTTTTTGGATTTGAATTTGGATTTATTTAGATTATAGAAAAGTGCACTAGGGCTATCACTCTAAGGAAAAGCGGTGACTTCATGGAGGGCTTCCTAAGGAAAAAAAGGATGGTATTCACATTACACACGGGAAAAACCACGAAAACTCCTATGCAGCCGGCCCACTCCCTAGAACTTGAACCCGGGCGAACTACTAGAGTTCAGCTATTTTACTACTCGGTTGCAAGTGGGTTGAGATGGTTTTGGGAACCTATACGAAACTGCATTTACAGTTTACTTATAAATAAGGAATTTAAACAAAAAAAGCAAAGATATTTAGCAAAAATAACAGATTACAAATGCACAAAATTAGCACACATATTGCTTTACTTTTAATCTGCCTAATGAAATGTTAGTTTTTAATTCTACTGCGTTCAACATAACACTTGGTTAAGAATCATAGCATTTGGTCCATCCATTCCAGATTTCATGTTTCATTTTCCTATCTATGTTTTCTTTCGTTTTCTAAATTGTCGTGTTTAATAAAATGTTGTACGAATATTGTCATGGTAAAGGTGAATATGAGCTAGTTTCTCTTAGGAAGTTTAGCACTCCCTCCAGGTAGGCAGATAGCTCTCATGTGCTTTCGTCAACAGGATCAATAGGTATTCAGTCAAAAGTTTCGTTGGTAATTGCACAAGAAATACATTGTAAATTTAATACCCAGGTATTTATAGGTCGCTCAATTAGTTATTACAGATATTTAAATTTTGTCTGAAGATATAGCCGAAATTCATTGGAAATGGTACACGTCCCAAATTGAGTAAGACAGTTCTCGACTTTTGTAGCGTCGCATATTTTGTAATTTTATTGGTCGGCACCTATGTATGTTCATGGAGGTATATACCTGCGATCAGTTATGCATTCACTAATCAAATAATAGCTATATGATTTAGGAAACCCGCAAATTTAACAAAAGAATGGATTACGAATTTTTTTTTCGAATTTTAATTCTATTATGACCTTGTTTCGTACTTGTAAAAATGGATAGTAAAATTAAATCGTCTACCGAATTTAATATGAATCACCTTTTAAAATTATTCTAAAATTTTTAAAAAATAGAGAAAAATATTAATTTTAACAACAAGATATTTGACGAAGTAGAGTTACTTATTCAACGAAATACTATTCTCAGAATAAAGTGCTACAGCTACAACATTAAGCAGCAGTTTTCCCAATATAAAACTGAAAATGAGCAAAATGGACAGACATTTTGTCTATTTTCAGAGCAAACATATTTATTTCAAATTCGTAATGATAATATCTGAACTTTGCATACTGGAAACAAGTGCAAGAAAAGTGTATTTCGATAATAAATGCAATGAAAATTCTTAAAGTAGCCACTTGTTTTTCTAAGGCAACAAGCTCCATGGAAGTCGAGCATAATTTGAAAAATTCTTAATCCTTTTAAATGGCTAAAATTAAATTATCTTATGTCAGACAAATGAGAGACGAGAACAAGAGCAACAACTAACTTATCTGGAAAAGTTTCAGTTGGTTTGGGTTGGTTGATTATGGCAGCGCATACTGTGGAAGACGTTTTAAGGGAAATTGGCTTGTATTCACTTTAAACATAGCAAAAACCAGAAAAACGCACATGTAACCAGCCCGTTCGCTTGGATTAGGATCAGTGCTTAGCGATTTTACCGCACTGCCTTTGTTGGGGGCCGGGAGATTTTCGGAAACGACTGGTCATTTTAACAAATGGTATCTAAACTAGTAGTTAGTATTTAAATCAAAACGTAAATTAGTAGTTAGTAAATAAATAATTAGCAAATGCTTCATTCACTGGGGAATGAGAACAAGCTGAATTAAGGAAATTTTTTAAAGAAAACGAAATATGAATACTCCCTTAACATGGAACTTCTCACAATCATTTTACCTAGTCTTTCAGCAATTCAAGAGTCTGGAAGAGGGAACTTATTATCAAGGTCATTTTATTTCCGATTTCCAGAATTATTATTTAAGAATGTTTGCAACTAACGCAATTTTCGCTCAATCTTTCTCAATTAAATCAAACAAGTTCTTTCAACGGTATGTCAAATATGTACCGAAATTAACAATGGCCATTTCTTTCCAAAGAACAGAAGGCAAATCGCTCAAATTCCTTTCAAATATCCCGCTATTTGCGAACCTTTCTCATCTCTGGGAGTGACAGAGAGAGAGAGAGGCCATTTTGTCCCAAGATAGTAAAATGTACAAATATTGACTTCAATAGCCTGTTTGGCCGGCACTCTGTTAAATATTGACGATTACTCTAAGATCTTTTTTTCATTCTGAGAAGGAGAAGAGTAGAAAAACATCGACATTGCTGCGCTTTCAAGATCAAAAGCATTTTGACAGCTGAAGGAAAGAAAGTTGAGGTATAAAATGTCGGTGGCCTTGTAGAAGTGGTTTAAAGTAAACAGTTAACACTTTTATTAAAAAAATTTAAAGTAATAAGTGAATGAAGCATATTTTCTTCCTTCGAAAAATATGCTGTCTGAATGAATAAACTACACTTTGATAAGAAAAACACTGAGAGGAAGATTGAGTAGTTAAATTCAGTAACCTTCCTTAGCATACTTACAACGTAGTTATACTTGTTTCCAACGAACTTGAAAACATAATTGACGTTCTGAAAATCCTTATACTGAAAAAATGTAAATAAGATTAACTAAAATGTTAGTGTGTTAGAATAAAATCACAACATATCTGTTAAACTTGTGAATTATTATATTATTTTTGTTACGCTATAGCATGTGAGGGCTATAAACCTAACAGAATGGATGTCTTCGGGGAGGACTTCCTAAGGGAAGTTGGCTCATATTCACGTTACATACCGAAAAAAAACACGAAACTTCACAAGCAACCAGCCCGTTCATTAGGATTTTAGCAAAAGGGCGAACTATCAGCGTTCAGCAATTTTAAAGTTCGGCCGCTGGTGAACGTTACAGCTCAGTTTTGCTCCTGTTTGGGGCTTTTTTAACTATTATTCTTTGAGTAAAATTAATTGATACGTTGGTTATTTTACTCAAAATTTGAAATAAATTTATGCATCTTTATTATTAAATAAATATTTTCATCTTAAATTGAATATTTACGGTCGTCTTTTTTTTCAGCGACTGACACCTTTTTTCATTTATAGTTTAAATAATCTACTAAAAATTAAAGCAACACAAACAAGTTACTCACAGACTCTAAGAGGTTTGAACACAATCTAAAATCTTATATTCACAGGTAAGATACAAAATCTCCAGTCAAGAAATGAGAAATACAGATTTTTTTAAAAAAGTTTCAAAGAATAAAATAATTTATCAAATTCAATGCACAGAAACAGATGATGTATTCTTGAGCTAACGTTTCGTGGAATAGATATCAACTTCTCTTGAAGCGGAGCACCTGAAAAACTTACGGATGAACACTTGCTTACACTGGTTCATGAAATACTGTCGCAGTGTCATGCTTGGCAGCCTTCGAATTGCTGAAAGATGGTTTTCATCTCTAGAATCAGTTAAGGAGCAAAAAAAAAAAAATCTTACTTAAAATAATCAAACCTCTAGTAGTTTCACTATATTCCATGAGCCATATTTCTAATGGATCAGTAGAATACTCCTCGAAACGTTTTCTTATGATAAAAATGGCAGATAGCAGTTTAAAATGATTCAAGGTATTGCTATAACGGGATGGCAAAGATTTAATTAAATGCACTTTCATGCTCAAACATTTAGAAGCTCCGTTGTTGCTCCAGAATATCGCTATAACGCTACCCCGCTATAACGAAGTTCATAAAGAATTCCCGGCTTTAACGAAAAAACATTTTGGTCTCATCCAACACTTAATACTATTTTATACGGCTATAAGGAAACTCTAAATGAATGAAAATTACATATAACGAACTTTATGGATATTTCTGACTGAAATTTTGCATTTTCATAGTTTTTTTCCTACATTTTCTGCAAGTTTTAATTGAAGAATACCCTCAAAACAAATCATATTTAGGCTATTAATATAGCTAAAATACCTTTCCGTTATTGTTCTTTTATCGTCATTTCCACTTTTCTTTCAGTTATAATAACATAAGCTATTCGAAACGGGTGTGAATTCTTCTCAGCTCGTAAGCAGCCCATTCGCTAAAGAATCGAAAAAGCGAACATGTGAAACTCTCTATAGTATGAATTGCAGGGGAATGAAATGGGAAAAATCGAAAATTAGAGAATAAATCCAATCTTTAAAGCTGCGTATGTATTTTGAGACTTAGCAATAAGATTAAATGAAATTTAAATAATAAATAAACGATTAAACAAAGGTGAATCAATTATTTTATTGTTTTATTTTACAAAATATCTCAAACTTTGCGCAACACTAAGCAGTAAAGTTAACAAAATAAATAAACTCTTGAAAATAATCCAAAGCTTTTGTACACAATGTTTCAAGTAAAACATTGTTTAAACATTAATATATATTGATCAGCTGAATGCCCCGCACATTTTTCCTCTTCGCCTTTTTTAATATAAGATTTTTGGAAAAACACACAAAATCGTATTCTCACGAAAATGATTATTCATAAACGAAAAAGTTTAGATTTTTAATTATTTATTATACGCAATATTTATATTTATATGCAATAATAATTGTAATTATCACTTAATAATATGATCCTTCTTAAAAGTTAGTTATCATGCACTTCCTTCAGTTTTTAAGGATGTCTTTTTTTCTTTCCTTTTTTTTGGGGGGGGGGGCTGGTAAAATAAATCAGCTTTCCTATACGCAATCAGATATAGCGAACTTGTAGTTCATTATAGCGGGATTTATCTGTTCACTGTGGTTAAATCCAAGAGAACATTTTTTACACTAAATACTATAACAGAATGCTCTTAACACGTAAATAACAACATAACACACATGATAACGGCAATCCCTGGGTGGTCGCGGACCGAACATCCGTTAACAACATTCGTTCGACATTCTTGGAAATCAGAGTTCCAGACCAATAAGATTCAAGTTTATGGGCTATTTACGTTTTAATGAAATGTTATGTGTTTTGACTACTAGTAGCTGGTTTCCTTTGAAAATTTAAGAAGGCTTGTTTACGTACAACAGATAGATCATCAATTTGCAGCATGCGTGATTATACAGATGGTGCAAGTAAAGTGTGCGTACATACATATTCTTTTGTATTCTTTACGTATCGTTTTATAGACCATTTTTGATTGCATTTATTAAATATGACGAAGTTTTGAAATGGATCAGGATTAGATTTTCGTGTCGTCTTAAATGATTAACGTAGAGATTTGTTTCTGCTAGGGATTTAAAAAAATTTTTATTCCTTATTTTATTATTACTTACTGTTTTCTGCTTATAAACATTTTGCGGGCAAAACGTTTCAGATTTTAATGTTCTGTTAGTGATGTAATGATATAGGTAACTACTATAAAGTTTAATTGATAAAATGCATATAGTAAAACAGTAGCGATGATAAAGTAATGACAATGTGCTCTGTGCTCTACGTTTTCAAATTACAGTGTACTTATCCATCTCTCTTTAGGGTAAATGAAAATTTGAAATTATGAAATTTTAAATTAATTTCGAAAGACAGCAGAATGATGAAAAACAATGCTACAATTGTACATTACGAGTATCAGTTACAGTACACTATCAAGTTCAGTCTCGAGAAATGAGACAGCAATAAAATTCACGCTTTCCCATTAAATTTTAAGGCATGAAGAATAACTCATTCATTCCTTAAAATTTAGTGGGAATAGGTTCTAAATGCTCATGCCTATTTGTGCTCAGGTTCGGGAATGTTATAGGAAGGGAAGACGGGACATGTTTTGATTGCTGTATTACAGCCCACTTTCGCTTGGTGCATATTCTGTAATTTACGTATCATTTTTGATTTAATTCAAAGGAAAAAAAAGGAAAAGAAAGAAAAAGGGGAAAAAAAGGGCTATAATATACAGCACATAACTTAATGAAGTATGCAAGAGCCCGATTGTAAATTCCATTCAAACGGAAACCTAACACTGCCCTCTGTAGATACCATTAGTTAAAAATAAGGCCCGAATACGTTACAATTCAACTGTACTCTCATTGGGATTTAAATTACAGATCATCCAACTACCAGAGAGACGTGTTCTAATAATTACCTATAATGAATACCTAAAATAATTTAATAAAATTATGAAAATTATTTAGATAAATTAGTATTATTAATACGGAAAGGAGAATGCAATATTTCCCTAAAGGCCGACCGGGGAGAGGCCAGAGATCCAGCCGACGAACGAATTATTGTGCCCCCCATTTTAATACGGGCGCCAGTGTAGAAACCCTTAGGTTTTTGGAAGCTGGGAATGGGGGAAATCAACTGTGCAATCGTCAAAATTCGAATCACGAATCTTTCAACTGCCAGCGGGACTTGCTAACCATTTATATTAGGACAGTAGATGCGGAGGAATGCCATAATTCCTAACAAAATTATATCGGTCTGCATGAAAGAAATCGGGTTTTACCTGCAAATGAACTATGTTATAAACGATCGGAAAAATTATTATTTAAAATCAAGAAATGTACTACATACGATTTCAACCCAGAAGTGTAATAAATAATATCTTTTTTTCTTTTTGGATGAACTGGATATCTTCACAGAATCATCAGGACATACGCTGATAATTCTGTTATAATATATCACATAATTATGTGTAATGATATGCTAATATTAATGATATTCAGATAAATTATTATCGAACTACATGAATTTGCAGTCAACATCCAGTTCAAAACAGAACTGCTTCATAAAACATACGTCGAACGATAAGCAAATAATAATTAAGAACAGAAAAATGAAAAGAAAATCCAAGTTGTCCACACGCCATCGCGTGCATACACACTTTCTTTGCATTATCATGCTTCAGATGGACGACAATGCCTCATTTGTTGAACATTTTTTAAAGTTATCTTTTTTATTTTTCGTCTCTTGGCCGGCGCCAGATATAAGGGGTTATCTGCAAAAGATTATAATTCCCTTTCAAACAATTTCTTTTTCTCATAAACAAAATCAAAGGATATAGAATTCTATAACTTTTTTTCTTTTCACGTGGACCATAAATATTATATTTAGGAATAGAAAAGTGATAAAAAGTGCGTTTCTCCTCAGTTCAACACTTTTGGTTATAAGAAATAATGTTAGTTACAGTATCAGCAGAAGATTTTTGTCTTCTTGCCTAGTGGCTATGAATCTCTTTCAGAGAAGAATTTAAATAGCACCTTACCATTTCATGATACATTTTACACGAAAAATTACACGTTTCATACAGGAATTGCTTTTTATGAATCGTTTAATACCTTCGACAGACAAAAAAAGGAAGTAAGAAAACGCAGAACTTTCAAGTTTTTTACAATAAACTAACTTCTTATACGTTACTCTTGACAAAGTAATCCTTAAGATCGGAACAAATATTCCTCAGGCATGATTACGCAATACCACACATGTTACATACACTATACCACCTGTATATACACAAAAAAATTCTCCACTTGAAATTTGTTATTATGTACTAGAAATGACACCTTACTGCACCTGGTGGATTTCGTGGGATATTTTTTACTTTTTTAAACATACTGCGCTTTTTACGTTACATCTCCATTTATGATAATTATGTTGTTCGAGGGAGCTTAAGTTTAATTCATACTAGAAATACCTACATCGGAATCTTTCCAATTATTTGGTTCGTTACATTACGGCCCCACTAGTGATTAAGGAGTTAAGACTGCTGATTACTGAGAGTTCGACATGGGCTCGATACCAGGCGAGCAGGCTAGCTGCATAGTTGACTTTTGCAGTTTTTTCCATTGTAATATGAGTAGGATCCAGTTTCCCTTAGAATGTCCTCCAGGAAGGCATCCCTCTCCTTAGACAGCCCTTGTGTGCATTCTCATATTCGAATAACGTAACGTTACGTTACGCTATCTATGCAATTATTATTCACGTGACCTGTGAAATTTTACCATCGCATTAAGACCTGTAATTTTTATTCACACGATCTAAAAGACAGCTCAGACATTTGCCATTTGACGTGGCAAAATCTTTGGGAGCTATTTGTCATGGCATAAGATTTCTAATTTATCTCCCAAATTACAACTATAATTGCTTTACAAACTAAGCGATTTAAAAACTCAAAAACGTACTATTTTAGGAATTTATTTCTTTATTTTTTAAACTTATTCTGTTTGATATAATTTATAATCCAAGTGATAATTTTTATGAGCATTCAACAAATTATTACAACTAATAAAATATATTTATAGAGCTACACGTAAGATAATTAATTCCATACCAAATAATAGTTTGGCTTCTCTAATCGCATTTTTCATAAAAAATAACTTCTAGTTTAATGTCTCATTTAATTTAGTCTGGTCTTTGGGGCAAAAACTGGCGACTCACAGAGAAAACCCCATTCCCAGAATAACAGAAGGGAGTTTTAAGACAGAGGAATGGGACCTTAAATATGCTGCACATTCGTAAACACAAATGAGTCGTAATTCTTACGTCAGCTTTAGTGGTCATGTTTTTAGAACTGTTAGAAACCTAGAGTTTTGATTTCCATTTCATGAGAAGTTGAGCTGGTTATCATCGTTGCTTTGATCGAAAGCACTGAGTTATCAAATCATCATAATTTACTTTCGCGGGATGTAATTTTTTTTTTGAAAAATCCTAAGCTTTTTATTTATGCTATAGGATTTTTTCCGATTGCTCAGATGCTTGGGCATAAAAATATTCATCTACACCATACTTTTTTATTTTGTCTTAATTTAAGCACTTTCTTTTTTAATGAACTCGATTTTTAACGAAGGTAAACTCGTGACAATTATTTTACGTTTAAAAACCTCTTCGATCAATTTAAAAACTTTTACTATTTTCATTTTGATTCAACCCACGTGCATTCGTTTTGACAAAACCTCGCTCAAGGCAGTATGAAAATTAGCGAAGTTTAACTGTAACTCACGACTTACATGCAGTAAGCAACTGTCTTACTGTTCATAAGAGCTGCCGCTCTGATCGTTATAGTGGTTAATGATGGCATTGCGTACGCTTGCAAACTTTGAGAAGGCACATATGCTTGTGATGGGGTTATCACATAATAATAAAGCTATAAGAAACGTTTCCGAGAAACGTGTTTCTCCCAGCCTCACTTTGAACGGTACGTTTCCAGAGAACCAGTTGCGTTCGACGATGTGTTGCGGATACGTATCCGGGACATTTCACGATGTCGAGTAAAATATTTTGCCTCTTTCGTGCGTGTTTTTGCCAAAAAATAAAACAACAACTGGTTCTTGCTTAAGTTTACCAATTAAATAGCATGGAAGCGGGGATTCCCGGAAATGTTTCTTTTAACACGCAGGTGATGGTAGCTAGCAAGTCGGATAGCGGTTTAAGTGTATATAGTATCTGTGCGTCATGGGGGCACTTAAAATACTGTCCAGAGGAAAGTCATCTCGAATGGTTGGTGGTAAGAAAAGAGGGATGGAAGGATCCGTCCCCGGAATGTTCACCATAAAAAATAAGGCCGAGCTCCGCAGTTAGCATGTGAAACTATACCTGTATGGCAAATGAAAGAATTCTGGTGTCCCTATCGCTTCTACTTATACCCGTCCGTAAAAACTAGCGCCAGTCTATTTGGAAAGGGACGGTGTTAGTTGGATGCCGCATCGATTCCCGTTGTTCAAGGTTGGTAGATACCCCTTTATAGTATTTAGTTGAGAAAGAAACCAGGTTTCTTGCTTGAGACGATTTGATTTTCATAACTGAAAATTTCAAGGCAGGTGGCCTAAATAATTAAAATCTAATGTCGACAAGTAATCAATCGTTTGTTTGAAAACGCTCGGTTTGGTAGTAACTCACCAGGAGTGAACAAATAAAGTTTGTTGAAATTTAAACCCGTGCTTGTGTACCTTGATAATAGTCAGGGCGATAACTCGGCAGCATTTTTGATATGCAATTCTGGATGAAGTACTGTTAGGTGAATACACAGAATAATTCAAGTAACAGAGTTACAAACTAGCACTGTCATTTCCCGCTAATCACTTAAGAGAATACGGACTGGTTGCTCTGTATTTTGTTACAAAATTATTTAAATTAGTACCTGAATGATAATCTTATGTATGCTGTTATCATCAGCTGCGCAAAATATAAAGCAAAATATGTAGGAAATATGCGCACATAAAGACATTTTAAAATCAGAAACGACCACATTAGCGATCAATCAGTATAACATACTAATAATCATTAGAGACAGATATACAGTATTTGCTATTCAAATTACAGCCGATATGAGCCATTTAGTATCGCAGTCCACCATGTCATCCTTAAACTAGCTGAATAAATTTTTAATTAATTATAGCAAAAAAATTGTGAGCTATCTGCCTAAGAGAAAATATATCTCCGTAGAGATAGTTAGAGAAGAGGGAAACTTGTTTATATTTACATTACACACACAGAAAACCACAAGTTCTCATGCAGACAGTCGAAAACGAACACAGTTACCAAGGTTTCATGGCTTTTAGTACCTGGATCTTTTAAAACAAGGAAATTAGTCTTTCTCTTTTAATCATCCCACCAGTTTCGGAAAGGATAAAACCATGGAACACTAGTAGTTCGATCCGAATTTTAATCCCGGCGTGGTTTTCTTGGCTTTTTCACATGCGTAACGTGAATGGCGAATCAGTTTTCCTTAAGCAGATAGCCCTCGTGTGTTTTACTTTAATCAATTAATTTAACTTTCTCGAAGGCTACTTTTGAGTCTACTATTAGTAATACTTTTTCTACTTATACGTTTACTCATTTAGAGATTCATTGGAAACTTTACGTTAATACGCATGTTACCATCAATTTAGATGTGACAGCTCTAGCAGAAGGAAGCATACTCATAACAGAATATTTAGTATAGAATAGTTCAGAATGTTTTGTAGAGACATGGCATTATCTGAATCTGAAATTATTAATCATAGATAAATGATCTTACTACTGAACAATTAATTACAATCATTAGAAGATAGATGAAGAAAGGGTACATTACATTGATGTTCAACAGTAAAACTGGCAAAATTAAACATGAGAAAGTTCTAGCCTCGTGTAGACAAATTCTGATATATCACTTTTTAAAGTAATATGATGTTCATAAATTGTTTACATATGGATTGCTGGGGAATATAACACAGATCTTACTGGAGAAAAGGTAGGGAAGTCAAAATCCAAAAATCCAAGCAAGTCTTGAAGGATGTCAAATATGCAACGACTCGTCCGATTTCTAAATTAAGCACGTGAAATTTTCACCTGTGTTTAGCTATCGTTTATCTGCTGAAAGCATTGCTAAGAAACGAACTTCTAAGCTATTTCTCCCGCAGCACACTCAGGGCGTATTCGAGAGGCCCGTGGTTCGAGTCCCGGCTAGGGCATTGCTCTTGCTTTAGAAAAATACCTAATGTCTCTACGGTTGCTCCCGAATTAAAAAAAGGTGGTGGATGATGATTCTCCACCACCAGGATTTGGAGTTTGGGTTCCGTAGTCCCCAGTCATCCTTTAAAAGGGGGAATATGTAAGTTATTTCTCCCGCCTTCTTAGCATGCCTTCGTGGTGTAATGGCTAGCACACTCGGCACGTATTCGAGAGGTCCGTGGTTCGAGTCCCGGCGAGAGCACTGCTCATTTTTCACATCTCTCTTGCTTTCAAAAAATACCTAATGTCTCTACAAACTAACCTGCGAAATGCTACCTGAAAATACGAAAGAAAACCAATAATTGCAATGATAATTCAGGACATTTTGGATCCATAGATTTTTTTTCTAATTGTTATATTAAACAACATCACAACGCATTTAAATTAAATGTATGAATTTTTCTATCATTTACCCTATTTTTGGCAATTTTTTTTTATTTTGAAAAGAAAGCATTTCAGATTGTTTAAAATTATTTGAGTTTTTAAATAAGACTACTTTTGACTCTGGGTAAATTAATGTGTATATATACATATATATACAAAAGAAAATTCAATATCATTCGGTGGAAAAATTAAGTACAACTCAATAATAAAATTTTTAATATATGCTGGATATAACTATTCTACGTCTGCAAAGAATTAAAACACTTAGCGTGATAATTAAAGAGGTGACGTACATTTTTAATATACCTAGTATTTGAGCACGAAAAAAATAAATTTCGTTTTTAATGAGCTCTATCGAAGCAAAAGTACTAAATAGGAATTTTATTATTAATACAAACAATTGCTTTAAGCCGATTACCTGCGAACGAGTTTTAATATGACTCCCGAAATAGTTACGAGATCTAAATATGATTATTTAAGACCAGTTAGAAACAAACAATTGTGATTGTCTTTCGAATAAGAGAGATCCAAAGTGTATTTCCCAACCTGTGTAATTTAGTTTGCTATTCGCTACAAGCACAGATTTTTAGTTACAAAGGGTTATCTTAGTCCATACTACAATTCAAGATTTTTTACAACATACCAACAACAAAATTCACTACTTACGACAATTTTAGCACTATTTACAGTATAAAAGAAATTTTATACCATGATGATATAAAAAATTGCTATATTTAAACGACCCCCGAGGATGTTTGGTAAGCGAAACGACCTTGAGAGGTCAAACGTTAGCTCGAAAACCAACAAACTGAAAAAAGTATTCGAAACAAGCAATTAAAGGGTATCACAAAAGGAAGGGGGGGGAGGATTTTAAACTAAACTCGGAAATTCCAAAGCGTTAAAGTGGAACAAGATAAAACGAAAGGAACACCGCCGCCATTTATTTTCCTTCTTTTTTTTTTTTTCTACTCTTTCTGTCTCTTTTTAATTTGAATTTTACTTTACCTTCGACGATATTCCATCATTACGTATCGTATTTTGAATTTAAGGTGAAGAAAATGGATCTTGGAGCCAGCTAGAAAATAAAAACACGCACGCAAGGTCGAATTGCAAAGGTCGTTTGAAAGCAATAAAATGATTTCTTAGACGAGTTCAATAAAGTGAATGCATTACAATGCAATTTACTTTTTTCCCCTTTACTCTCAGACGAAAAGGAAGACAGAGGAAAGGGGGGGGGACTGATGCGGTCAGCACATCATTTGCTCTTTAACGAAACTCCGTCATAAAAATTAATGATCGCATGGAAAAAAATCAATACACATATAAAATAGACTTTATCTTTTAATTATATGTGTATATCTAAATATATTTCAATCCAGATCAAAATGATATAAAGGAATGTAAACAAAGTAATTCAAACTAAAAACATAAAAAATCTCATTAAAATGCATAAAGCGAGAGTTATGTAATTATCAGTTTCACTCACATTTTTTTCACTCACATTTCACACACAAACATTGCTATAGTCTTCAATATTTTTAAGTCAGAAAGAAATATTTATACCCTTATATTGGCATTACGGACTGATTATTTTCCTTTTTGCCTAACGTAAATCTAAAGCTGTGCGTTCAGCGTGACAGGCTGATTGTATGTCATGTTGCACCCCACAGGTGTAAGACAGCACATGGTAGATAATTTATGGTATCAATGGATTTTTTTTCATCTATTTTTTACTTCTTTTTCTCTTTTGCATTTTTCAGTTCGCCATAATTTCTTATTTAGTTCATTTTTAAATTCTTTTGCATCATTTAGATTAACGCTTAATTCTATACTACTGCTTATAGAAAATATCGTTTCCTTCAATTTCTTCATTCACTTCAACTTTCAATTTTAATTTTATTTATATACACATACACGCACAGCTAACAACATTTTAGATATTAAGCTATTAAGACTCCATTAGATATTAAGACACCTACTATTATTAATATTTCTGTGGCTTGAGATAATGATTTCCAAGCTTTGTGGGGTTCTGCATATAAGGAATCTAGCAATTTCTTCATATTTCGGGCGAAAAATCGTATTTTGAACTTTAACATTTTTAATTTCGGCTATAGCTTCACTTAAAGATAAATTTCGTTGCATCAAATATGTTTGATTCACAAAATTGTTCATAAATTATCACAACCTGATATATGCAAGACGGGCACTTGCCTCGAGCATCTCCTTTCAGGGGCGATCTCAGAATCCTTCTATAACATTTAAAATACATCAAATTTTTTCTAATTTTTGTAATTCAAGTTTACACAAAGATAAGAAAAAATTAAGAAGTTTTAAGATTTTCTTTTTCTTCCAGCATTCTTACTTCCCCCCCAAAAAAGTTAGCCGAATTGCTAGACTTTGCCTTAATCAATTAACCTAATGTAACTCCACCTTAAAAAACCTGGTTTAGAATGCATAAGCTTATATTTCAGACACATAATAAATTAACACAAAACAAATTTAAACAACTGAAACAAAACATAGAGAGAAACGAAACATTCCCTTTCTCTCTAAATAATTTTAAAAGAAAATTATTGAATTATTACAGTTATTTTATGAAATACTTAGCGTAATTCGCATTAATTATATCTACTATACTGAAAAAAAAATTGAGGGAAGATGGCTTGCATAATAGGTCTTGTCTCGGGGCTTAGAAATATAGATTCTTTAGTCATAGATAAAGCAATTATATTTCATACATAGTTTATAAGTTTCAAAATACATCAAAATGTTGAAATTTTCTAGTACAATAAACAATAAGTTTTTGCGATAAGAGGAAACATTATGAAATTTTATCATTATCGGAAAAGTGATTTATCTGTTTTTAACATGCTAAATCACAGACATCAATTTACTTTACCATGAATAAAAATCCTGAGCAAAATGCTTCGATTAAGAGCCAGAGAGAGAGAACCAGAGATTTATTAGCAATGACGGAAATTTTACGGGATTGCAGATTAATATTTTCAAAGCACATTCTACACTTCATCTAAAAATGGCTTTTACAAATGTCATGACAGAAAACTGTTTCATAAATCTCCGCTGAACTATTTTTCCTGAAAGATGAAGCTCAAAGCTTGTTTCTCGACTGGGGCATTTATAGCTTATTATCACACAGCAATATTTATGATACTCATTATTCTGTATGTTTCCGTGTGTCGAGAAGAATTGTTTATTGCTATTTCTTACATCTGGCTAAAATTTTCGATATCAGTGGTTTATTTCATTACTTTGTTTCCGGGCTTATACAGGAATTTCGCAACTTTTCAATGAGCTTAAATGAGTTTACTGTGATTGAAAATATGAAGAGATACTTGATAATTGTTTCTCAATTATATTTCTTTTTAGTATCATTTCTTCATGTTCGGAACAAAGAATAAAGCAAAGTGTAGCTCGTGATTTTCATCATCATACTTAAAGATGGGGACCGGGCCATAAGCGTAAGTCTAAAGTCACCCTGCGTTAGGCACGTATGTTTGTGTTGCACAATTAGGTGCGTGGATGACAGGTATAACCCACATATTAAAATGCATCTAGAATAAGAAAAAATATTTTTGTGCTGCTGCCACCCCAACGAACATCAACAATTAATGTTCAGCAACTGAAAGGCGCGACTCCGAAAATGAACACACATTGCTGTGAACTTGCGGAAAATATCATTGGGGGGGACAACTGTATAACGCGTTTAATGTAAGATTAGGAGCTAAAATATGTTACTTTCGTTAAAATTTCGAATGTATCGTTAACACCAATATACACTCATGTCCATAAATTAAGGACAATTTGGAGTCACGCGGAAATCGAACTCTAAAATAAATATATCACCTGTAAAATCACTACACACATCTTCAAGAATCATATGCAAATTTCAGGAAGTAACCAGATGACACCGAACACAATGACGAGAGTACACACAATGACGAGAGTGTAAGAGAGTGTTATATAAGGAATACAGGCAAAGAAGTAAAATTGTTCGCAGGCGCTTTATAAGCATTTCAATGCAATAACCGAATAGTTACGACACAGAGGACGCATTTGAATGATTTTTTAGTTGGTAGAATTATCGGCCATCTGGAATGTGGGCGTACCCAACTGGAAGTATCAGACGAACTCGGAATTACCCAGAGTGTCGTCACCAGACTTTGGCAACAATTCCAAGATGATGGTAATGTGAGTAGACTTTACAGCACAGGTCGCCCCAGAGTAACAACGCCGAATGAGGACCGGTATTTGGCAGTTACTGCCAAAAGAAACAGGCGGAGCACAGCCTCAGACCTGTCTCGTCAGCTCTCTTCAGCCACTGGTACGACAATTTCAAGGCAGACCGTGTACAGACGCTTAGGGCAGATTGGTCTATAGGCTCGTAGACCTGTCAGATGCGTTCCACTTACTGCAACTCACTGTCGCCTGCGGTTAGCCTGGAGTAAAGAGCATGCATTGTGGACACCGTAACAGTGGGCTTGTGTGATGTTTTCCGACGAGTCCAGGTTTAGCTTGCAGTCTGATTCTCGCCGGACTTTCATATGGAGAGCTCCAGATACCCGTTACTCCCAAGAAAACATCATTGAACGACACCGTTACGGTGGTGCAGGAGTGCTCGTTTGGGGTGGAATTATTCTGGATTACAGAACTGACCTGCATGTTCAAATTGGAACCATGACAAGCCAAATCTATGGGGACGTCATTCTAGAACAACATGTACGTTTGTTTCGGGGCGCCATGGGCGCACAATTTGTGTTTATGGATGACAACGCCCGTCCTCACCGTACAAACATGGTAAGCAATTGCTTTCAATCGGAGAATATCACCCGTATGGAGTGGCCAGCATTCTCACCGGACTTGAATCCAGTAGAGCACGTGTGGGAAATGCTTGGCCGACGAGTTTCAGCCCGTCAACCTCTTCCTACATGTCTACCGGAACTTCAGAGAGCATTGCTTTTCGAGTGGTGTAATATCTCCCAAGATCAGATCGATAATTTGATACTCAGCATGCCTAGGCGTTGTACGGACTGTATTGCATCGTCTAAGAGACATACAATGTATTAACAATCATACCAACCATGTAATATTGGTTTTTGTAAATAGGATTTTTTGTAATTTGCTCCAGGGAGAAAAAATCGCTAATTTTTTTTAATAATATCAAACATATAGCATCCTTTTTTGCTCTTTACCTTTTGTTTAATAAATAAGCTTTACAAATAAGTCAGATTTGTTTTGCTTCTAACTCTTCCTTTGCCTGATTTTGCATTATCCTTAATTTATGGACATGAGTGTATATTGATAAACATCATTTTTTGAAATCCTCATTCTTTACAAATTTAATAGTTTTAACAAAGGCTGTCACGAATAAAATTAAGACAGTGTTGTTTATTTTTTCACACTTTTTATCTCCAGTTTCATGCAGTAGTTTTAAATTATCTCACAATATAGCTTGCAGTTCATTCCAACCAGTTGCAGTATAAAAATTATCGATATACCCTTTTCTTAAATGAAAACTGAAACTCAAGCTTATTACTAAAAACGGAACGTATAACGAATTATTTAGTATATTATCTCCTTTAGCGAAAAATAAAAACCATTCAGTATTGTCAATCTGTCTGATTTTTATAGCATGAAATACATACACTTTTTAAGTATTTTTACGTAAAGTTCACAATATTATCGTACTAAGGCTTTGTTATGAAATTGTCCATTTCATAAATTTAACCCACCTGAGTGCAAGCATTTAAATCAAATGTTGCTGATTTGAAATTTGTTTTCCTTTCTTTTCTTCGCTTTACGTGTGGTTCAAATATCATTTACACGAGTTAACTCAAAACGGGACGCAAAGCATACAATTTATAATGAGATTTATTTCCCTGAGAATGCATTACTGTTTTTTCAGTTTGTAGGTATCCCGATTTATAATTTATTACGACAAAGTATCTGAAGGCTAATTGCTTGAATTTACCAGAAACTGCAAAACTTTCAACACATTTTCTAATGAAGATAGGTGAAGATTGGAAATGTCAATAAATTTGGCATTAAAAATCCATTAATTTTATTTTAAGAAAGGGAATGAAGATCTGTTAACAAATATTTCAAATAGAGTGATTGTCTATTGACTAAAATTCCATAGGAGAAACGAGTTTGCTACCCTAAGGGAAAGCGATGCACTCACCGACAGCAGACGACATCAAAGTAATATAATTGAGGCATACTAAGACAGCAATTAAAAATAAAACTGAGACCAACAAGCAACACACAGCCAAATACAATTTATGGTGCTACCTCAAACCAGAATTCATTAACAACCGGAATTAAATCCCCCCTAGGTATGACAGTGGTCTTCTCACTGCGCTTCTTCAACTGGTGAATAATGTAATAGATGTATAAAAGACAATTTTTTTTTAATTACACGCATCGACTTAGTGAGACTTCGGGAATAAGTTCGAAGAAAATTTTGTTGCTCTCAAAGCTTAAGCAACAATCACATCCTTAAAACAGTTTAGAATCTAAACGTAAAATTTTTCAAATTCCAAATGTTGAAAAATAGAAAAGGTACGTTTAGGATGCCAACTAAAGAGAGTTCGAGTTCCTGTTACTTATTAACCCCATAAGCGCCTTGAAGTTTGGTTTTTAATGGCAGTTAAAAAGATGAATAATTTTCATACTTGTCGATAGAAGAATCTAAGGACTTTCGCAAGAAAAAGTATACTGCCATTTTAAAAATTTCACTGGTTTGGTTTATTTGACTACGGCAAAGCACGCAAGGGCTATTTGTCTAAGGGAAGGAATACCTTCATGAAGGAATTTTTAAGGGAAAAAAATTTCACTGATTTTATCTTAAAAGGCATACTTTAAAAAATGGTTAGAATGAAGAAATTAAATTAATGAAATGCTTTGCGCTAAAATTAGAATTACAAATTAACGAAGCGAAGGTATGAATTATTAAACTCTGTAAAATTTTTCAGAACTAGTATACAAATTAAGGTTAGCTTAGGTTATTTGAGTAGAGCAAAGCGCATCAAGGCTATCTGCCTAAGAGGGGGGATGCTTTGTGGAGGACCTCCTAAGGGAAACTGGTTCATTTCACATTATACACGGGGAAGATGACAGAAACTAACCATGCACCCAGTCTTCTCGCCTGGGATCGAATCCCAAACGAATTCCAACATTCAGAAGTCTTTGACCACTAAGTTATTTGTAACGTCCATACACATTAAGACTTTTAACGAAGTTAATACTTCTTTTATCCTCTTTAATGCGGTCTCTGCTTTGCCCCCAAGCACTTAATCGTTTATATCTCTCTAAATAGGGAACTTTCTCCCCTTCCCATCTTCCTGAAACATTATTCTGCACTCTGCAAAAAAAGAAAATTAAGTTTGACTCTTAAGCTTTTCGATTCCTTAATATTTGGTCTTCACTCTATATTCTTATTCAGAATTCAGTTATCGTTAAAAAAAGATCTTCTCTTCTTTTATTACAGATCATTTTGCTAAGAATTTTTCTCCCATCATGTATATTTTATTGAATGTTACGATATTAACATAGGGTCGCAACACTGAAGGTCGTAATGTATCCCGATTTTTATAAAAATGTGAGGCTCTAAATATTAAAATTGCCACTGATTTCCTCCATAACTTAGTTTTTCGTAATTTCCTTGGAAGTTTCTATATTATAATACGTAACTGGACGAAAGTAGTAGTGAAAAACCATTTACAAAATCTCTCTTCTGGCAAAGTCGGTATATATATATTTCTTTGAAGAAGATAAAAACTTAATTCTTACATTTAGTCAAAAAGTTTAGTAGCGCCTTTTTCTTTTGGCAACGAAGCTTTTCCATTTGTGCAATAATTCTGTCTGGACATCTTGTCTTCCATTCTTTTAGATCTCTCTGTTACTTACTTATTACAATTTTCATTTTCTAGGAAAATATATCGAAGTGTGCATTCAAGAATTAATGTTAACATTGAGTATTTTATTAGATTTGAAGTTTTTCAGCATGTTTTCAGCTATTAGTTCCTGTTCAGGGTCCTTATTACTATCGAGGACCACTCTTTCGAAAAACTTTTAAGCCTCTTATTCCTCTCTTTCATTTCAATAATCGCAGGTAAAACGATTTCATCTGACAGAAGTCATCTAATGTCTCAGCAGATAACATTTCTTCCTCTTAATTTTGCTTCTGATAGGTTAGGGATCCATTTGACTTCTAAAGAACATGACACCAACCAACCAAGGTTAGGGCATTTTTTGCAAAGTACTTAATGCGATCTCTTTTCTCTCTCTCTTTTTTGAATGATTTGACAAGATTTATAATGCTTTACGTTTTTTTTAATTCTGGAGGATCTATAATAATTTTACCCAGAATATTCTTGTTTTCAAGTTCTAGTTATTTTCTTGCTTTTTTATTCTTTAAATCCTTGACAATCGACTGCTGACTCTTTGCACTCCCATACCAGTAACAAAGAAAACATGGGAACTTAGTATATGTCATGCCAGAAGGTCATCCTAAAGCTTTCAGTGTTGATCTTTATAGTTTGTACCTTTTTAAATCAGTTTCAAATTCTCAAACTTTCTTTCAAACGTGCAGGAGAAACCAACAGGTGCAAAGGCATACTTGAACTTCCACTCCCAGAAATCAGCTTTTAGAGATTCCTCGGAAGAGTGGATGAAAAAGCCTCCATTCTTCGTTTTGGATTTCGTAACAATTTTCTGCATCAGTTCTTCGTTATCTGTTGCAATACCTAAATCACCTTTCATGAAATGTAAAATCAACTCTTTCATACAAATATGAATACTCTTCGTTGCTCCATCTGTTTACTTTTCTTTTCCTTTTTTAATATTTTCATTAGAAGTTTAAAGTTTACTAAAATTCCTACTCAAAAAGAAAATTTTACTGAAAGAAAACAGTTAGTGACTTAAAATAAAATAAAATAAAAATAAATCGAATTTGTAAGTTAATTAACATGCCAACTATATTTTTGAAATCTATCCTCCAAAAATGTATTGAAAACTGTTAGAACATTAAAAAATATCCGTTGATGGAGTAATTAAGGACCACACCACATATAAATCGTGTGGCATCCATGAATAAAATCTGACGGAGAAATAAAGGATCATACCATAACAAGTATGAACGGATGAGAGTATATGTACATATGACAGAGAAATTAAGGATACCACATATAAATTCATGCCAGAAATTATGAAATTAATTTTCTAAGGATTCCTGTTTCATGAAGAATGCCTTCATGGAGGACGTTTCAAGGAAAAATGCCATGTATTCAGTACGAGTTGAACTCCAGATGACCACCAGAGGTCAGTGGCTGCCTTGTGAGATGAAGCCCATAGGAGCAGTGTCACACACTATATATTCGTTAAGTTAGCAGAGCTTCATTACCACTCTTAGAGATACCATAGAAGGTATTAATAAATATTCTGTCATTGATTATTGACCGTTTTATAATTTTCTGCTTATTAAATTACTCTAACTAATGATCTTTTCAAATGATATATTAACCTTGAACATTCATTCAAAATCTGCCAATTATATCTTTTCTCTCCAGAGGCGTTCAAGATCGAATTTATAGAATTGCGCAAAACAGGAAGCATAGAGACATTAAAGATAAATAATTCTAGATTTTGAATAATCAAAAAACAAAAACGGCATTCTCCAAACATTTAGTTTTGGCAGTTGTTAAAATTATAATAATATGCTAATTTTTGATATGCGTGTTCACAACAAATTTGGACTATGTTTCTGATATACTAGTGAAGAAGCATCGTAGAATTCCGATTATCCAGACTTCAAATATCCAGAATTCGTTATCTGAATCCTTAGTTCTCCTGTCTACACCAAAAACATTACTTTTGTTGTTCAATTTACGTGTTATTATTTTTTTTTCGCACTGATTAAAATAATATGAAAATGTAAGAGGCTATTAAACTAATTTAGATAGCTGTGTACGACATATAAACTCGCCTGAATATTCGGTAAATATATAGCTTACAATTATTTATACAGAAAAAAATGACGTACTGTAAAATAATAGACTGTTGTTTGCTTACTCCGTGAGTCAGTAATGAGACATATTAAGTGCTTTTTTCCCCAAAATAGAACTAAATAAACTTGTGATTGTTATGCCAAGCCATTTACATAAGCAGTTTTTTTCTTTTCATAAAAATAAAGCCGTTGGCCTAGAATTGACCCCAGGTCGAACTACCAATGTTCAGTGACTTTACCGCTCGGCTGCTAGTGGGCCGCATTTTCCCCAAGTATGCATTTTTGTAGTATTATAAATCAACGGGCCTTCGACATTTACAGCTCTGTTTCTCCCTTCTCACCGTGTATCAATGTCGCCCACCTCTGATAATTTTTTTTCTTTCTTCCCTCTCATTAGCCCCACAAGTAGCCAAGTGATTAATTCTGCTAAATGCTGACAATTCTACCCCGGTTTGATGTTTAGTTTTCCTCATATGTAAGGTGAATACAAGCCAGTTTTCCTTAAAAAGCCGTCCACGTAAGCAGATAATTCTCATGCGTTTTGTCATAATCAAAATAGGCTATTAACCTAACCTTCCCTCTTATTTTATGTAAGCGGGCATTCCAAATAATATATAAAACTAAAAATTCAGAATTTTTGGTTTATTATGCGATAAAGGTACATATAAATTTAAGGTTCATTACATTGAATTAATATGCATTATTTATATATTTACATATGTATACATTTTTATTATATATTATAAATATATTAAGGAAACTTTTCCATTAACTTTGTTTCGCTTTACACGGTGCTTTTTTTTTTCCTTTTGCATTTTCAGCTCTTTTGTTTCAACCATACCTTAATTTTTCCTTGCCATGAGCATTTCGTTAATGTTTGAATTACAGATTTGTTAATATATTCTCCTTCCCCGAGACAGTGAAATGTCCCCTTGAAAAAATTTATCACCGTCGAGAATCCTGTTATGTACATTGATGGTAGTATACTTACAATACCACCAGCTTTTTCCTTCTCTGTACAAAAATATTTACAACATGCCAGATCCCAAACAGTTTCACAACGTTTAAATTTTCGAATTCGAAGCAATATATTCTTTGACTATAAAAAGAAAAATTTTGTGTTTTCGTATCAAATAAAACTGTGCAACTGCTTGTCATTTTTTCTTCAAGCATGTGGAGAGCACAGGTTTTCTAATATTATTACTCAGAATAAAAGTCAACGGCCTCTCATAAAGTACAGAAGCACATAAATTTCAGTTTCATAACACTCTTAAAGCATGGAACACAGCCTTATAAATCAGCGATCCCAATATGGTGCACGAGACAATAAGATTCAACAAAGGCGATGGATCTTTCTTGTTATAACTTTACGACATAGAGAGCCTGATTATCCTGCTAAACTTCATACGAATGGTACATAAAAACAAGATCATCAAGAGAAAGAAGCAACAAATGAAGTATCAACGGCATTTCAAGTATGCCTATGCCCTCTAGATACTACTGGGAACACGAAGAGATTCTACTTTTCTCTCTGTCATACGCGAAATGAGAGGGAACCGCCTGAGCATTCGTCAATGTTGTGCATATGATTCCGGCATTTCCGTATTCCTTATGCTATCATTACCGAATGAAAGTAAGAGGATAGGCCGTTTTTTACGTAGATTGGCTCTAACTTTATAGGCAGTTGGGATTGTACATTTATTGAAGAATTTCCGATAAACAGTTTCATTTTCAGTACACGTGCACTAAGGAATGATGATAGTAAAACGAAATATTGGGAATCCAACTGTTATGAAAATCTATATATAACAAATAAGAATGTGCTCCTTTTCATTAAAACGTTTGAAAATAAATTTAAAGTTACGGTAACTTAATGTTCGGAACCTCTTAAACGATCACTTTGGACAGACACATTCTGCCTTTCATTCGAAGAATGGAGGAAATATTTATGAAAATTATCAGTTGGGTGCATTAGTATAAGTCATGTAAATTTACAAGTATTATATGAAATACTTCAGTTAGAGATATTATTAAAAAATAAAGGTTCAAATAATTTAAGAAGTACGCAGAGAGGGGGATTTATGGTTTTGCGCAGGTCGCAGTTGCTACGGACCAAGCTTTCCAAAAAGGCCCCTCTCAAAACATTGATTAATTTTTAAAAATAATAAACATAAGCTGACTCTTAGGATGAGGTGGGCTCACAGATTCTTAGATTTAACATTAAATTACACAAACAGCTTTAAAATAACTAAATTACTTAAGAGAATTCTTGCTTCGGTTTGGTTTGTTTGATTACGGCAAAGCATTCGAGGGCTATCTGCCTAAGGGGAAGGATGCCTTCGTGGAGAACTTTTTAAGGGAAACTGACTCGTATACATATTATAAATGGGGAAAACCATGAAAATGGCCATGCAGACAGCCCGCTCGCCGGAATTCGATCATCGGACCGTACTACCACTGTTGAGCGACTTTACAGAGACAGCCGCTCAACCGCTGGTGGACTATGTTTCAGTATTTTTCTATTAATGGGGCATTACACAATGCCAAGCATATATGTTGGAGCGAAATTTAAGTAATTGGTGTAACCCCCATGAAGCTAAATGTTTGCGAATGAAGCTAAATGTTAGCTTGCGAAATATGATTTACTAGATTAATTTCAGATTACCTAGGAGGCATAAAACTTCCGATTTTATTGTCATTGATGCCATTGCCGCCACATGAGTTCGGTGAGTTTGTAGAGACATTAGGTTATTTCCAAGCAGGAGAGGTGAAAAATAGTCAATGCCCTCGCCGGGATTTGAACCACGAACCTCTCGAATACGCGTCAAACGTTCTGACCAGTACTTCACGAAGACATGCGAAGAAGGCGGGAGAAATATCATATATACTCCCCCTTTTTAAGGGTGACTGGGGATTTGGGGCCTTAATCGCCAAATCCTGGTGCCGGAGCATCATTATCCACCATCTTTTAGTTCGGGCGCCACTGTAGAGTCGTTAGTTTATTTGGAAGCAGGAGAGATGAAAAATAAGCAATGCCGTCGGCGGGACTCGAATCACGGACCTCTCGAATACGCGTCGAGCGTGCTGATTTCTACACCACCAAGGCATGCGAAGAAGGCGGGAGAAATACCTTATTAGTTAAGAATCCGCGCTCGCTCATGTTTATTTCGCCATTTTGCCCATGACATCCCATATCAGGATCAGTAACGTAGTATTTGTAGTTAACCTGCAGCTTACCAATTTAGTAAGCAACTAAAATTGTAGGAGAGACTATTCCTGAATAGATGTCCGTTTTTTCCTGCTTATTCGCAACAACGACATTGCATAGTGATTCATGATACGATATAAATAGGTTACCATATCACTTTGGCAGACAAATATATATGAAGACATACGATACTTGGGTGCTCATTTGGCGACTGGAACTCCGTTAAAAGAAGAGTACTCTGTTTTAATTTGAAAGCTAAACTAAAGAACTCTAGCAATGTTGAATAGCAACGCCTTAGAAATGGCAGTTTGGCTAGCAGCTTGAACGATAAATTCTCTGGAAGTGTGCATTTGCTATCGCACTCTAGCACAGGTTACTAGTTACTTACAGCTTGCCAGACTAAGAACATAGTATTCTAAAAGTTATCGTATTCGTTCCTAGTCTAATGACGCTATCAATACTCAGCTAAAGTTGCTGACTGATAGCGTCACATTAAAGACTAGGAACGTAATATCGCAAAGTTGTAGATCTAGACAACCATTTTAACGAAGTTAATGATTTATATGTTTATATTTAGTTTCGATCATAAAAGCCTACTGTTCAGTTACGTGGTTTATACAGAAGCATTAGTTCATTATTCACTGAAAATGACATGTGCAAAAAATATCTTGAATACCTTAACGTATGGATTCGCAAAATTGAATTAAACTGTGGATATACAATTGTTAGAATTTTATTTTATATAAACTCTGTTTCGCCCATCACAGTCTAAGAACCGCTGAACACTGGTAGTTCGACCCCAGATCGAATCCGAGTAACGGGTTGGTTGCAAGAGCATCTTCGAAGTTTTCACAAAACCAGGGGCTAAATGTTAAAAACCACTGAATACTAATTTTAATTCGATTCAGGTTTGAATACCAGCGAACAGCCTCGCCTGCATGGGTGTTTTCTTGGATTTCCATATGTGTACCGTAAATTTTCCAGTTTCCCTAAGAAATTCCTCCAGGAAATCATCACTTCTTTTAGGCTAATCCTCAGATGCATTGTAATACTTAAATAAATAAACAAAAATCTTGTTTTCGTTACCGAGCTTCTGCATGGTTGGTTTCAAACAAAAAACGAACAGTGCGTTCCAAAATTAACTGGAATACATAATCAGCATAAGTTTTTGGTTAATTTTTTTTTTTGCTATTACTGTTCTTATAATTTATTAGCTTCATAATAAGGTCTTAACGTCCTTCTCTCCGTTTAGTTGAAAATTAAAGCAGTTATACCGTTTTACTGCATAATTTATGCAGAAAACTTTATACGCAATGAGAGGCGAATGAATGTTTATGGGAAAGTTTATTTTATTTTACATTCTGATTATTTCACCGAGAACATGCGTATTATAATACTATTTCATAGAGCGGAAATAACATCGGTGCGCTCAGATCACATAAAAAAGTTAGAAATCCAGCAAAACACGAAAATGATATACTCTATTTCATCACATATCCTCGAGAAACAGCTTTTGGAAGATACTGGAAGGTCATTGAAATATTCATTAGAAAGCCAACATAAATAAATGACACACATCCAAGAAGGAATTTTTAAAGAATTGCATAATTATATTTTTTATTCCTTCATCACAGTTATAGATAAAAATTCTTTAATACCTGATGGAAGGTACTGTCATTCGTACATAACCAGGCATTCTTTTTCAGAACTATCATATGATTCATGATGGCTGAGAGTCAGTGAATAGTAAAATTTCCTTTAAGCAAACGAATACTAATGTTATTTATTTATTTATTTTAAGTGGCAAAAGAATTCTAACTAACGAGCCAAGAAACTCGGTTCACTTCGTCGGCCAGAATGTTGTCGCATTGTTCAAATGTCATTAAGTAAAATTTCTTTGATTTTGGAATAATAAAATTACATCTAGTGTTCCAGATGGTTGAGAAAATTTGCATTTAATTCATTTCGAAGGAACTACTAAACATAGATTCAACTACGAGTATTTCTGGATTTCGAACGTGCATTAGATTTCATGTATCTGTAAGACATACTACCTCTCTTGCTACCCAATGGATTTGATTGATTGTTCCACATTATCGAAGATAAATGTTTTGGAGACAGAACATCTTAGTTGATGCTTCGAAATAAGCAAAATTCACAAGCTAGCGATCGAAAATTGATCGCAGATATACAAGCAAATAACACAAAAATGATTACTTTTAAACATATGTATAGAATAAATAAATAAATGAATGAATGAATGAAATTCCATTAAAGATATCTCATATTGTGCTTTGCAATTGTATCTCTCTTCTAAGAGCAAAGAACCACGAAATATTCGAATTTTTTTAAAATTGAATCATTTTAAATCTTAGAAATATGTATGCTTTAAACCTTGAACAGCGTCATTCCATCTTTAACATTCGCATTTAATAAAATTAAAAATTTTCTCTTCTCAATCTGCTGCAAAATTAATGAATTAAAGAAAATTAAAATTCCTACTGTTCCCGAGAGTAGTCAATTGCCAACAATTATTAGTTAATCAAAGGTAAAAAAAACGACTGCATCACAAAATACAGACAACCATACTTTATATATGTATTTTATTATGTAATAAAGTATGCGATCAGATATAGATTTTCATCTAAAAAGTGTACTTCGTGATACAGTACCTAACACATTTCATACGCAAAATATAAATGGGTTATATAACGTTCACAGCGCTTAAAATAAAAAAAAAAGTGTAACATCAGTACTGTAAAAAAAATAATACGTACATATTACTAATTACATTATTGCTAATTGTGTGATGTCAGCTACTGCACACAATAATATTATATAGAATACTTAGTCATTTTATACATTTTCAGAGCTTAATTGGACAGATATGTAACTGTATAAATACAATGTATATTGTATAGAATTCCTAGATATTTTATTCAGTGCCATTGAATTATATGGTATTTATATTATTTATATTCTATAGGCCTTTGAATCGATATTCATTGAATTCTACTTAAATTATTAAGTATGAATTTCTCATTTTGCTAGACAGTTTTTCATCTTTGATTTATGCTTCTTGTCTTTTCATAGTTACCTTCATATAAAGTAATACGTAAAATATAAAAATAAGAGTAACATATAAAGTCAGAGAGTAACTTCCATATAAATATGTCGATTAAAAACATTTCCTTGCTTAGGCATTAATTAAACGGACAATAAGAAGAGTTAATTTACGGCGGCCTTTAAATGTATAGTTATGTTTGGATACACGTATATAAACCATTAACTTCAGTTAAAAAAAATCCCCTTTCTGTTTGCGCAAATGAATGGGCAGATGCATACCGCTTCCTAACACTATTCTACTGTTTCGCTTAATGATCATGAACTCCCGATTGCAGAATATTGCGATTGAAAGAAAAAGTACTCAACAATCTGAAGATACTCCAAAGCTTTTAAAATTTCACAACAGCGTTACGCTAAGATAAGTAAGTTCCATCTTCATTCCATTAAAAAAATTCTTGGAAGTATGGTCTCTTTCCTTAGCCCAGTCACGTGCGAATCTCATCCAAATATTGTCTTTTGTAAAGAAGTGAAATGTAATTTCCCCCTCCCCGGCAAGATTCCATTGCATTTAGCACGGCATTTGCTGATGAAACGTGGAACATTTCACTCGTGTTATGTCGTATCTATCTAGGCCGGCAATTGAAGAGGAGCTAGCCATATCTCATTTTTTACCCCATCGGAAAAGAATTCGCAAATGACAGATTGATCATCCTGAAGTCACGTATCGACTCCACTTAACAAATGCATCGCTATTAGCGCAGCTAACACATTAATTCCCAGTGAATGGAGACGAACAGTATATAAATGTTTCAACATCAGTTTTTCATCTTTGATTTATGCTTCATGTCTTTTCAGAGTTTGTTAAGACCGGTGGCCATGTGGATACTCAATGGTGAACGCAAATGATGATTAAGATAGTACTGGGTTTATTCAGTGCACGATTTGGAGCAATCAGGTATTTACAGTTGATTCTGCATATGGTAAACCGATTAGTAGAATTTTGATTTATGCCTCTGAAAGTTTCATATTTGCCCAAGGTGGAAAAAGATTGATGGAGAAATAGCTACTTTCAAGAGTAGCAATCTCAACTAATGCCTTTCATATTAGGGCTGCTTTACATCATTTAAGAAATAAATACAGGTTATAAGTATTGTAGTATTTTTTATGCAACCGACGCAACAGAGCTTGGAGCATATTCAAGCCACCCAAGCAATTTAAGCGCTTTCGCGTTATTTGTTCAAGATACAATTTAGGACAGACGAGCAAGCTGACATTCTGCATAGCACTGTTAAATAATTTGGATACAGAAAATCATCTGCCTGTACAGAAGGAGAGCCTTCGTGGAAGACTATGAGAAAATTGCTCGTCTTGACGTTACACATGGGACAAACTATCCATGGAGGCAGCCCATTCGTCTAGATTCGAACCCGAGTTGAATTACCTGTATTCGGCAGTCTTAAACTCACAGCCATTGGCAGGGCACCAAAAAATAATACACACATCCATAAGCCATGAAAGATTTTTAAATGATTCATGTGCATAAACCTAAAATTCTTTCTATATTTATCTTGAGGAGTTGTAATTTTATGTGTGCTTAAATAAGGACGTTTACGGATGTCAATTTAATTACTGCCTCGCACTACAAAGACTGTAAATTAAAACACGCAAAAAAGCTTTTCTTTCCTTTTCTAGCAAATTGTCTGATGACGCAATACTAGTTCTGTAAACCTGGAAACATGATTTGCTGAATATTTGTAGAATTGAAACAGTCGACAAAACATCAGCCTAATTACATTGGTAATCAAAAATGCTAAAGGATATCCAAAACAATGCAATAGAGACAGTTTTGGGGGTTAAAAAAAAGCAGCTTCTTCGCGATTCAGCGAACTATGGAAGTCTTTTGACATCAAGAATTTTTTTGGAAAAAAAAATAGTTTTGTATTTTTGCATTAATCTCAGGTCTTTCTTTCCACGCGTTCCCGGCAGATTAAAAATTAACACACGCTGTTAAATTTGAAAGATCATGAATGGAATAAAATCTGTTGCCAACAATTTTTTTTCTTCGCAACTACTTTTTTACTATCTTAGTTCAAACACATACGAAATGCACAAACAAGATTATTTTCTTTCGATCTTATTGCAGTTGTTTCAGACAGCTTCAGCAGGGATAGATATCAAAAGGTTTGAATATTTATAAATTCAGAAAGGGGGAAAAAAAAACTAAATCTTATATTTGTATTCAGATTTCTATTTAATACTTTACAGTTTTTTTTTTGTCTGAAAGAAAACAGGAAGTTGATTTTATGAGTTCAAGTTATTGATAATTATCCATTTAAACGCTCAATTTACCAAACACGAAACTTCACACCACAACGTTGCACACAGGTAGTTCCGTCCGTGGTTCGGAATCCCGCCAAATGGGCTGCCTGCATGGCTTTTTTGTGATTTGCCCCATGTGTAACGAGTATACTAGCCAGTTACTTTGGAAGATCCTCCACAAAGGCATCCCTTCCCTTTGGCAGATAGCCCTCGAGTGCTTTTCGTAATTAAACAACAACAACAACAAAAAAAGGACGAAAGCAAAATATGTTTCCGAACCATACGAGTTTTCATGGCTCCAACTAAAAAAGTAAAATTAATTTGCTGCAATCTAAATGTAATTCAAGTACTATTAATACTAACTGCACATTTTTCTTAAATTGCACTGATTTGGAATATACTTCATAAAACGGAAGATGCACATACAGGAAAAATTTTCTCGATTTAGTAAAAGCATTCGTCGCTCTTTTTTTTGGGGGGGGGAGGATGGCTTCCCTACGAGATTTACAATGTTATGTTCCCGGATAGAGACCACCTGACAGATTCAACACGCGATAATTATAGTAAGTACAATATCCGTGTCTTTCACTTATAATGGAAAGTATTGATCTTGCATTTCGTTGACTTGCACAGTTGCTCATATGGAAAATATGAGGCAGGTTCTACAGAAGAGAAATGAAACATGAATTCTTTATTTCGTAACGGACTCGAAATCTTCGCGTGGGGAAGACACCAACACTTCTTTTCAGGTGTTAATAATTTGAGTTGTACAGAATTACAAAGAAACTCCCCCCCCCAAAACTCTAGAAAATTAAATTATCATTCTGTTTGGATTTCCAGAATGATATATGTACTAATGTTGCCTTTTTTTATTGTCCACGATATCTCTCTCGTGCTTTGCCATTATCCAGATAATCCACAAAAACGTATATGCGGTCATGTGTTGTTCTTGTCACTTATAACTATGATCGTATTTTCAAAGCGAACATTGTCAATAAAAGACTTTTAAAATACATCACTGTACTTCTTTCCTTGTTTAAATAAATTAAATTAAGAGATTATTTGGTTTATATTAGGTTACTTACATATGATAAAATATACGACGGCATCGGTTTGTGAAAAGGATGCTTTCGTGGAGTGCTTTGTAAGCGAAACTGACTCGTTTAAATTTTACACATGTGGAATACGACGAAAACCACCCAAGCAGCCAGCCCGCTCGCCTGGAATCGAGCCCAAGTCAAGCTCTCAACATTAAACGGTCTTAACCATTCGGTTACTGGGCGGGGACTTTATTACAGTCGAAATGAGAGGATGACGAAAGTATTTTTTCTTGCTGGAAAGCCAAGTGGTAGAGTTTCTCAGCACCGGTAGTTCGACCGGGTTTGAATCCCGGTGAACGTGCTAGCTGCAAGGGCGTTTTTGAAGTTTTCCCCACGTATAACATGGATACAGTTTCTCTTAGAAAGTCTTCCACGAAAGCATCCTTCATCTTATGCAGATAGCCCTCGTGTGCTTTGCCGTAATCAAATAAACCAAGTTTTGCTGAAAGAATCAAGTTGGCGCAAATGTCTTTCTAGAGGAAATTGTTCGGATTGCGTTGTTGTGTAACGAATAAAATCTGATACATACATCACATGACTTCCTTGTACTGCAGATTAAATTATACACATTTTTTGTTACACTTCATTTAAACGTATTTCCTAAAATTATTCTAACTTTCAGTATTGCCGAGTAATAAAAAGCGGAGGTGCACAACTAGATATTATAGCAGCTCCATACACAAAATTTCAAAGTTCTACGTTTAATCGCTTTTGGGTTATGCGAGATACATACATACACCTGCGTACAGACACGAAAAAAACCATTTTACGATCTGTTTTGGTAAAAAGAGTCCTTTATTTTGTCCTAACGTACAGGCGTCAAGGGAAAAAATAGTACAACAGCGATTACAATACTTCGTACAAGGAAGTAAAACGATCTTTTTTTTGCCTTTGCTCATTCAGCTGTCTCAAATAACTGAACTCTTTTTAAAATTCCGAACTCATAGAATTATATACACTCATGTCCATAAATTAAGGATAATTCGGAATCCCGCGGAAATCGAATTCTAAAATAAATATATCGCCTGTAAAATCACTACACACATCTTCAAGAATCATATGCAAATTTCAGGAAGTAACCAGATGACACCGATGGTACGTCACAATGACGAGAGTGTAAGAGAGTGATATATAAGGAATACAGGCAAAGAAGTAAAATTGTTCGCAGGTGCTTTGTAAGCATTTCAGTGTAATAACCGAATAGTTATGACACAAAGGATGCATTTGGATAATTTTTTACGTGGTAGAATTATCGGCCGTCTGGAATGTGGGCGTACCCAACTGGAAGTATCAGACGAACTTGGAATTGCCCAGAGTGTCATCTCCAGGCTTTGACAACAATTCCAAGATGATGGGAATGTGAGTAGACGTAGCACAGGTCGCCCCAGAGTTACAACGCCGAATGAGGACCGGTATTTGGCAGTTACTGCCAAAAGAAATAGGCGGAGCACAGCCTCAGACCTATCTCGTCAGCTCTGTTCAGCCACTGGTACGACAATTTCAAGGCAGACCGTGTACAGACGCTTAGGGCAGATTGGTCTATATGCTCGTAGACCTGTCAGATGCGTTCCACTTACTGCAACTCACTGTCGCCTGCGGTTAGCCTGGAGTAGAGAGCATGCATTGTGGACACCGCAACAGTGGGCTTGTGTGATGTTTTCCGACGAGTCCAGGTTTAGCTTGCAGTCTGATTCTCGCCGGACTTTCATATGGAGAGCTCCAGGTACCCGTTACCACCAAGAAAACATCATTGAACGACACCGTTACGGTGGTGCAGGAGTGCTCGTTTGGGGTGGAATTATTCTGGGTTCCAGAACTGACCTGCATGTTCAAATTGGAACCATGACAAGCCAAATCTATCGGGACGTCATTCTGGAACAACATGTACGTTTGTTTCGGGGCGCCATGGGCGCACAATTTGTGTTTATGGATGACAACGCCCGTCCTCACCGTGCAAACATCGTAAGCGAATGCCTTCAATCGGAGGATATCACCCGTATGGACTGGCCAGCATTCTCACCGGACTTGAATCCAGTAGAGCACGTGTGGGACATGCTTGGCCGACGAGTTGCAGCCCGTCACCCTCCTCCTACATGTCTACCGGAACTTCGGAGAGCATTGCTTTTTGAGTGGTGTAATATCCCCCAAGATCAGATCGATAATTTGATACTCAGCATGCCTAGGCGTTGTACGGACTGTATTGCATCGTCTGGGAGACATACAATGAATTAACAATCATACCAACCATGCAATATTGTTTTTTTGTAAATAGGTCTGTTTTGTAATTTGCTCCAGGGAGGAAAAATCGCTAATTTTTTTAATAATATCAAACATACAGCATCTTTTTTTTTTCTCTTTACCTTTTGTTTAATAAATAAGCTTTACAAATAAATCAAATTTGTTTTGCTTCTAACTCTTCCTTTGCCTGATTTTGCATTATCCTTGATTTATGGACATGAGTGTAATAAATACTCAACACCATGTCAGCAATGCATATATGGACAGTTTAAATAAGGGCAACAGCTTTAAGATAATAGAACATATGTTCTGCAAACTTTGACTTTAAACAAAACATACCTTAGCTCATCTCTTTTAATAACGGATATTACGACTGCCTTGAAATATTAAACGGCATTCCATAGGCATGATGCTACAAAACCCAGCTCATAGTGAAACACCCAAGAATCAGAAGAGTGAAAACAAAATGCCTGTGCTCCAATTCTATCAGTCTGGAAACCTACATTTACATTTTGCGGTATCATTCTTTCTCTTACCCGCCCTGTTTTAAATTACAGGACAACACCTAAAAATGTTAAAAAAAATTAAGAAAACTACAGTTTTTGATTTTTACAGCAACGCATAACGCGAATTATCAGGCAATATAAAATCAAAAACAGCGGTCATTGTTATAACTCTACAGCTCTCATCATCTGAAAAGCGAAAAACGTTGGTATTTGAGTTGACTATATCCCGCTTTTGTCTTCTACTACATTAGTGTTCATGACCTATTTTAGGGCCGCAAAGCGTGTTTTGTCGCTCTTTGTTAGTTTAACTTCTTACTGTGCTTTTTTAACGATCGTGCTTGAGGCGTTAAGTCTAAACACGTTATTACACGGGCAGATGCTCATGGATTGTTTCATGCAATTGAATGTACAGAATTTCACTTTTATTTTTAACAAATGCTCATTTGATCGTCCTTATTTTGAAGGCACACATGAATTGGCGTATTTAGGATTCCACTTCACTTTCATTCAGTTACAGTCACCTTCAAATGAATTAACGCATGAATCAAGTTAGCTGTCCCGAAGAATATGTGAAACAGAAATAAAAATTTGATAGTTAGCTCCATAAAACTCATTTTTGAATGTGTCTTCCCCTTTAAACAGTTCAATACATGAAAAGATATAGTAATTTATTTTATAACACACGACACGAGATATTAATGCATCTCAAATAAGACTGGTTAATAATTCTACTTTCGAAAGGTGAATCATTAAGGGAAAAAAGTATTTTTCCATAGTTTACAGCCACGAAACAGTAAAATGCACGCATGCTTTGAATTTCATGAAACATGGCCAAAAAGAAAACATTTCAATACTTTACTTTTCCCATAACGCGGGGATATACTGCAATATTCAAGTACTGCCACTCCTATGAAGATGCGAGTTTCAGCTATTCGGTCAGTGATGAACGGGATGTTAAGGATAATAAGGTCTTTCAGGACAATCGTTGTGGAAAGGAACTTATATTCAGTGATGGCTATAAAAGAAACAGGAGCATCAGTAAAATGGCGTTAGCAAATACGCATCGCCTTTGCTGTATGCAAGAAATACAGCTGCTTTTGATTGCCGATCGCTGTGCAAGATTCACTAACTATTGTGAATTGTGATATACTGTAGCAGCAGGACTCAGCTACTAAAAGAGCTTTCTCCTGTATCTTAGAATTTGCCATAGGCCAATAGTAATCAAGTTATGAAAGGCGCTAGCACGCGAAGGTGATCGTGGAAAAGTGGCATGCTGTAAAGGTAGTTGAGAGTCCATCATAAGTTATTTCATCCATCAGGAGTCAGGGTAGTAAGTATGCAATGGCATATCTTAATTTTGATGTTGCGTTGAGCATATCTTAAAACTATATGTTCGAATAAACGAATATGTTCTTATTTAATAAATTCTCGTCAAAAACAAATTTTTTCTCGGCGAGGTCACCAGCAACAAAGGACAAAGGAAGGGGAATGAAAAGGGAATAATAATAATAAAAAAAGAAAAAAAATCTTCTCTTGTAAAGGCAACGTCTGTCAGACACTCTCCCTGCAAAAAAGGGGAAAAAAAAAGTCTCAGACAGAAAGCACCTGCTTTCCACCTTTCCTTCAATACCGAACTATCCATGCCAGGTTACACATCAAGAGGGGAGATTGGGGGAATCACCTAGCGTAACTTTTACTGCCAAAGGTTGCTTCTCTTTAACCTGTCTTTCGAGAGGAAGTTCTACCAAACATATGCTGCTCCAGCGTGGTACTCAGTAAGAGCGAAACTAGGTTACGTACCGAATTAAAGGATCCTGCCTTCAGCCTACGATAGTGATTATTTAGTGCAAGTCAGAAGAAAACAGTTATCAGGTATACGTAATCCTAGAATTGTAAAAAAAGTAAAAAGATAACAGTGCTTTTATCCATTGACCACCCACGAAGAAAACTGAAGACAATGACTAACACAATAGATTGATTCGTCTTGACTTTGTCCTCAATCTCAAAAATTAAAATAATAATTTACTAAAATCTTTTAAAAGAGACAACAGAAAGTTCTTCTTTTAATAATAATAATAATATTAATAACAACAGTAAAATTTGATTATTTTTAAGATATTCTACAAATTTATTTTATTTTTTTTAATAATGTACAATGTTTGGTAAAGTGATATATTACAAAGATCTAAAAGAATACTGAACTCTCTTCTTCTATGGGCTAACGCTTTTTAATAATGTAAGTACGTTCTGCACATCTGTTTTTTAATAAACGGTAACTATAACATTTCAGATTCTTTTTCTAGCTAGTCGCCGAGCGGTTAAGACCGCTAAATTCTAATAGTTCGGCCCAAGTTCGAACCCAGGAGGATGGATTAGCTGCATGATTGATTTTCTTAAATTTTCCTGCGTGTAACAAAAATACGAACTATATTCCCCTAGAAAGGTTCTCCACTAAGGCACCCCCTTAGGCAGATAGCCTTTGTATACCCTTCCATATTCAAAAAACCTAATCTATCCCATTTTTGCAATTGGAATTTTGGTTTTGGTTTAATTGATTACGACAGATCACGCTAGGGCTATCTGCCTAAGTGGAGGGATTCCTTCATGGAGGTCTTTCTAAGGGAAACTTGTTCATGTACACGTTACACATACGGAAAACTACGAAAACGCCCATGCAACCAGCCCGTTAACTTGAAATCGAATCTAGATCGAACTACCAGTGTTCAGCGATTTTACCGCTCGGCCACCGGTGGGCCCTTGGTGTATATTTTGAATAAAACTATCGTTTTCGTTGGAGATCAGACACAGGTCTTTCTTGTTCAGAAAAAGAAGGGCACGAAGGTATGAAACGTAAATACAGGTGATGATGTCCGGGACTGCTACAGGATACTGAGCGCACTGGGTTGCTGTATTTCCCCATGTTATAGCCCATTCTCACTTGATGCACATTTTATAAATTAGCCTTTTCCCCCTTTAGTATTTATGTATTTACGTATTGAGAGAGAGGATTGATTTTTGATTATGACAACAGCACACTAGAGCTATCTGCGTAAGAGAAGAAATGCCTTTGTGGAGGACTTTCTAAGGGGAACTAGCTCGCACCTATGTTGCACATAGGAAAAATCACGGAAACTCCCATGCAGCCAGCCCGTTTGTTTGGAATCGAAAGCAGGTCAATCTGTTCCCAGTGTTCACCGACTTTACCGCACTGTCGCTGATGGGGCATATTATTATTGACAGCACAGAAAAACGCTGATATGGGGAAACTGTTATTCAAATATTTAAGTGTATCTCTCATACGCGAACTAAACCCATACAGTTAGTTAGACTCCTGATTTCTTCTCGAAGTTAGGAATTCATACATTTACGAATTTACCTAGAGCATTATACCCATTCCTTCCATGGAGGTAGGAAGTAAGAACATTCTTACCTCCATGGTTCCTTCAGAAAGCAACATTCATTTGGAATAATGCAGTTCATTCTTACATGGGGAATAAACGCATATTTTCCCTATTTCGGGAGTTAAATGATATTTCATTCCCCTTTGCAGGGCAAACAGCTCATTCATATTCGAAATACGTCCTCTTACGCACACAATTTAAACAGCAGCGATGGGCGTGAAATGAAGAATTTAAATGACAATAAGAATATTTAGATAAGACATAAAAGAAGATACTTCGATATGAATTGAACAATAGAAGGGATCAGATCTCTGATGGCCTTCAATAATTCTACTTCTTTCGCAGATGACATTCTTAAAATTTAAAAACATTAACATACTAACTTGCTAAAAGATGCATACTGTAAAATATGTAGGATTTTCTGTATTAAATTTGTATTATTTGACTCCACTAATACATTTTTAAAATTATAGTTAGGAATAAATATGTATTTAGAAGAGATCCCACTTAATACGCGTAAGGAAGAAATAATAGCTTAAAGGTGGCTTCGACAGTTTAATTGAAAGAAAACTTGAAGCTAGGAAACTGGGAGCCTAGAGGTTTCAGTTCTAGTTGAAGGAAATATTTGAATCTTTTCTATTAAACGACAACACGCAGTAAACAATTTTCTGTAGAAAAATGTTTACGCCACCTTCGAATTAAAGGCGTTACTAACAATGTTCTTGTTTTCAAAGTAAGTGCTAACAATAAAAAGCTTTTAAAGTATGTCATTATGTTGTTCTTCGTTATTGAAATATCTAATCTAAGACATATGTTCCTTACGTTTAGGAAAAAATTACGACAGTCGAAAGCATGCTTTTTCACTAGAAGTATCAAGTTTGCGCGTTAGTTTTTCTAGAGATTAATTACTTTGCGCGTGCTGTCCTGTAACGGAAGGATCTAAGTATTTCAAATAATTATATGGATACTTGATTTTAGTTTGTAATGAACAATATATATGAAAGCAAATTCCAATCACTATTAAGTGCTAGAAAAGACTATTTCGTGTTTTTCCGAGTGATAACATATCTAGAAATGCAAGAAGCGAGCAGTTTTAGGAACTGAAACTGCGATACATTAAAAAATAGTGCAGACATGCACGGGTTTTAGCGGCAAATACGAGGTATTTCATGGAAGGAAAGTATATTTGCCTATTTGCCACAAAAGTGTTCATTTCTTGGCATTTGCAAGCGCATTTATTATACTGGTAATTACTTTCCTTCGTATACTCTATTAAAGTTAACTATATTTCTTTGAAAATATTGATTTTAAATTTATCAATTTAATTTTGAAAGGCAGAGTGTGCATAAACTGTTCAATACATTAAGTTGGTATTCTAGCTGTTTTTTAAACTGTATTGATTAATAATTAATTGAGATTTATACTGTAGCTGTGTTTTTATATTTGCATCGGGTTTCGTAGAATTAACCTGTATTTATTCTTATACGCTCTTCATACATTTATTCCAATATACATGCGATAATGGTCTAGAGACGGCTTGAAGATTAGAAGATAGATGTTAACGGCGAGATGTAATCTCAAACTACTTGCAAAGGCTTTAATGCGTAGATTCAAAATATGACATAACGGAGACAGACATCACTCAGAATAAAATAAAATAAAATAAAATAAACTTTTATAAAACAAATCACATCATTAGACAGTGACTGAAACAGAGAAATGAGCAACATGCATTTGCGCAGCAAGAGGAAGACAGAAAAAAGTGAACGCGCATTTCAGCAAAGCGTATTTTTAGAGCTGAATCCTTTGCTTAAATTTTGAACGGTGATCGGACAAGAGTCAATCGCACTGAGCGAAATATAATACGGATTAGTTTTCAAGTGACGCAGTTTAAATTTCAGGAAGGGGAAGTAGATAAAGTAAAATGAGAAATTAAAAGGACTAAATTAAAGTTAGTAATTAATTTGAGAACATCTATTTTGATGAAACAGAAATAACTGATAAATATAATGAGATAAATATGATAAGCACTGGGAACATCATGTTAACTAAAGAAGTGTCCACGGGATAATTTTTTATGACATGAGATTTTTATTGAATAGCACTTGTCAAATTTTTAAAATAACAGTACAGTCTTACACAGCTAAACCCATTTATACGAATCAACAGCGCAGTCATTTCGGATAATCTGTGATTAGGGTTATTTTCAATAAATAAATAAATACTCCCATCCCCGCAAAAAGAAGAGTAGTCTCTCATTTTCTTTATTTATATTAAAACAGATATTTATCCTTAATGGAATAATTTTTAAAAAAAGTGAATTTTTGGAAGGAAACTGAAGCAACTTGTTTACAACTTTGTTGATACAATGTTACTTTTCACTTCTGGTTCCGTTAAGCGAACATCCGCTCAACAAAATTTTACAGTATGTAATTTCAGTGATGCATTACAGTTACACTTTATACAAATTTTTCAATCAGCTTTCAGTAAAACTACATAATGAAGCAGCTGTCGAAGTGCAGCACTTTTTATGAGATGCCATTTCTCTGCATTCAAATATCTTCAGATAAATACACGTACACAAACTGCAGAATAGCAATGAAAGAGGAGAAATGCAAATAAGTAATGAGAGATAACAGTAAAAACAAAATAAAAACAAAGCGTTTTGGCACGCATCGGCATCATTTTATTACAACGCAAGAGCTTTAGCAATCGGTGAAATGCCACTGCCAGGTACCAAAAAATCACATAAAGAAACAAGACGTGAAGTGACTGTATTAAGAGACTACAACAAATAAAAATTGGAGTAAAAGTCCAGCGTTTCAACAATTGTGTGAATAGGTGTTACTTGGGAACAAGAAAATATGCTCCACCTTCTTTCAGTTTTCACAGCAGGAGAAATTCTTCAGCGCAGCAGAAAATGGAGGAAGCAAACTTGAATCTTAAGTGCTTTTGGTGTTCTTCCAAACCGTGGATCCCTAAACTGATTTGTAAAATTATAATTTTTTTTTTCTTTGATCAATATTCGGAACTCAAACATGCAGACAACCCTGGCATGTTTTGTCATTATGATAACAATCAACCACCCAACTCCTAGCATTGCATCAGTTCAGAAAGATAAATTGACAATTCCCACCGTAGATGTGCCAACATGAATACGAATTCCACGTGCAATGCATGTCTTGCACCGGATTTTAATACTTTTACCGATGGCTGATTGTACTGAACATTAAACTGAATGTATACCTATGATTGAATATAGACATCTGATAACAACCTGGCTGATGACGTTATATGGTATCAAAAGAATATCCTCTCCAGCTTGTTGAAATATTCGTTGCTTTCTTTATTTAGAAAGACACGAAATTATAATGCCATTTTTATTCGGATGAAAGTTATGATGCCTTTTTTAATTTAGCATGCCCCATCCCCTCACAATGATATATATATATCCTGTTCAGTAAGCAATTTAGTTTTACTTTGCTCTTGTTCTGGGAGAGACAGACTTAGTGCTGCACGCCAGCCGAATTATATTAGAAATCAATTTGAAGGTTTTTAACAAATTCAGAAAACGTCATGCTATTTAATACCTTTTCGAAGCTTTGTGTTAAACATTTGAAAAATTTTTGGGGGTTGTAACTCAGAAAACATCATGCTATTTAAACCGGAACAGCTATAGTTCTCACCCAAGTTCTTACTTTCTAGAGTTTATTGACTTTTACGTTCATTTATAAGCCATTTAGAGCCTAAACTATGACTGGAATCTGTGGATTTGCAATTTCAAGGACCGCTTCGGCCATCTTCCCCAATTTCTTCGGAAAAATGTGATCAGTTCGAAGTTCTGAGCAACAACTCAAATAGTTTTATCAGTTACAGTTGCTAGCCCATACGTTACGTAAAAGAAGTTAGAGTGGCATCATTCATATGCAACTAATGGATGACCTCATAAAGGGAAAGTTTTTACACATACGCTAATAAATGTCTTGCCCATTTCCCCCCTTCCCATTATCGAAATGAGTTCTGATAAAAGTAATTTTTTCAATTGTTTTTAATATCCTTACATCAATCATTGAAAGCTTTCATTAAAACTAATTAATAAAATAATTTTCAAGGTCAAGGACAACTATTCGAAAAATAAGGGCCTTTATTTCCCACCAAACTTAATACAGGATGGAAAAGTGCATGCTGATACGTGGACTAAATACCAATGTAAATTTAACGCTAGACTGATTTATGAGGATAGCACCGCGACGAGAAAGTTTTACTTACCTCTAATTAATTCAGTTTTTTCTCCTTCGTAAACAAAGAAAATAAGAAGTTTCCATGCATAAGTAAGAACAACAGAAAATTATATTACCACTTGTATATTATTTTCAGTTTAAAATTATTAATTTTCAATATATTTAGGTTTTATTATCTGAAACGCGGAAAAGTGCAGGAGACTATCTACCTAAAGACAGGATAACTCCTTGGAGGACTTTCTAAGAGAAATTAAATCCCACACACTTTGCACATGCCGAAAACACTTAAGCAGTCAGCCCCCCTCCTCTATCCGTTGGTATTCGAACTCGGGTCAAACTACGAGTGTTGAGCCCTCTTATCCACTCGGCCACTGGTGGGCTTTATATTAAGGAAAACATTATTTTAAAAATTTATTTTAAGCTTTTTATTACACAAACCCTGCTTTAGTTATTCCACTGTAATGATATTAGACTTGAAACAAGATCATAATAAACCATAATCAGAAATCGATTATGAAAAAATGTCTTGCAAAACTTAGAAAAAAAATTCTTATTGACATTCCAGATTAATTTTGTCAAAGTCAGAAATAAGATAATTCTTTTTCTCCTGTTTTATTAATGTTATCAGATTATTAACAAACTGACAGAAGAGGAAACAAAAACCTCTACTTTGTTTTCATCACCTCGATTAGCTTCTCAAAGCGCGCTAGAAAAGAAGAAATTATTATTTATTGCAAAAACACGTCAGAGCTTCTGCCTAGTCCGAGATACGTAGTCTTGAAAGCTCTAAAAGAAACGGACTCGAATTTATGCTACAGGGAGGGCAGCATTAAAACGGTAGAATGGAGGAGAATTTAAGTGAAAATTTATTTGTTCTAACTTATTTTCTAACTGTTTTCTTATTTGTTTGCTATTTGTTTTCGAGCTTAATATTCATCATAACAGAATATTAGTAATTAACTACTACCACAGAATATCAGTAATTAACTGCTACCATAACAGAATATCAGTAATTAACTGCTACCAGAAAATTCCAAATAGCTCTTTGAAAAACTTATTATAAAGTAAGAATTTTAAACAAACTGAAATGGATATTGTAAAGTTTACGCGACTTCCGTAATCAACGTAACAATAAACGGTAAAAGATGTATAAAAGAATTTAATATGAATTTCAAACAAATAAGGATTTAGTCCTGCATAGTATAAACCTAATTAAAATGATGTAAAGAAGAGGATCAGAATAAGAAAATTTGTATACAAAATAATAATAATAAAATCAAAAATAGCAAGAGAGGAGAGTAAAAAAATAGCAAGGGCCAAATCATCCTTTGAGGAAACCGTGAAGAAAAATATGCAGAATCTTTCTTAAACGCACACTAAAACAAGGTAACTAATTATAATAAAATGATATAAAATGATATAAAAATGAACGGCATAGCTAAAATCCAGTTGGTAATGGAATAAATTATGAAAACAAATGATATAAAGTAAAACTATCCCGCACTAAAATAAATAACTAAGTAAATAAAATAAAAATAAAAGACTGAAGGTGCGAAGTTGAATATTAATCCCATACAATAAACGTAAGCAAATGAATTCTATTATAAGGAACACGAAGAAAAGGAAAATTTAATCATGCGTAACAGAGAAAAAAGAAACATAGACACTAAAGTTTGTAAACAACTGGAAACAAAATATCAGAAGCTTGTAAATCGAAAGAAACACGACCATTAAGAAATGTTGAAAACATACGTAAAATGGCTTCATGTGCTTTTAGTCGAATACTTTTTGATTTGTATACAACTTGGCATGAGTTCAGTCGTTAGTTTTTCATCGGTATCATAATTTGATTCCACTACTTCGCTTGAAAAAATACTTTATAATATCGATAAGGTTCAGAGAAGATAACTGATGCGTTTTCGTCGGACACAGCATATTTTCATACAGACTTTGTTTTCGACCGTTGTTAGTAAGACCTCAAAAGTAACCAGGTGGAACATCTGACCAGCAGAGATCGATTACCATCGAAGTGTACTGATGTATCATCACGTAGTATTCACCTAGAATGGTTCTTCTTTAAACACGCGAAGAGAGGTGATTGAAATGTTGAAACATTTCGCTGTCTAGCCCTCGATGATTGATGGTAGGAGTATCTTTAAGAATGTAAGCTAATGTTTCGGTGCCTACACGAGTTTGCATCTTAAGAGAATGTGTGTGTGCACATGTTATCACTAATGTGGTGCTCTTCTAAGCGATTTAAAATATGAGGGAAATGCAGGCAATTAAAAGAAACAGGTTGCCACAAAAAGCATATAAATATAAGGATTTTTCTTCTTTGCATCGCATAATAGATAAACCGTTGCATAACATAGAATAATCTTTCAGGAAATATAGAAGTCATTTTTCAATAAAGGAAACATCGTTTATTGTTTGTACTCATAAATACTAAGTATTATAAGAAAAAAATTAAAGGATATTGAAATGTGGCTTTCGTAGGCTGGCAGTTTTTGACATTCCAAAGCAAAAGACGAATAGTTTGAGAGAGCAGAAAAGCAATTTTTATTAATTTGTTATTCATTAAAATGGTATAATTGGAAAATATAAAAGAAAATAAATCCAGTTGAGGATTTAAATCAGGTGAGAATGTTCTAAGGGGGAAAAATTATTTAATCCTCCTAAGCTTACTAAAATTAAAATTTTCATGAAATGTTCAAAACTAGAGTTTTCGCAACAGTTTTTGAACCAGCATTGACGTTAATTTTTGATTTCATTCTAGGTTAGACATTAAAAAATAAAATGAAGTACAATAAAAAATAAAAAAGGCCCTTTTTTCCCCCTTTCCCCGTTTCCTTACACAATGGAAAGAAAAATTGATAAATATTGTGTACTTCCCTTAAAGAAGATAACTAAGCATTGTAGCTATTGCTTTCCTTGCTGGTATATTTGAAGTCAGAAACCTTTCTAAAGTTCATTTGTCAAGTCCAAGTGACTGAATTCAATTAAATGTCCTTAGCGTCATAACAAGAAGTCATGATACAGAAATTACGCTATGCATTACGTATATATTACTGAACAATATTCCCTATAATTGCAATTAGACATAGTTTTATGAAATTTTTTCATCGAAGAGAATTTAACAGGAATCCTTCGAGTTACCAGTACTATTGACATTTCTGTTCATTATGCTGCCGAAGCTAATGAACCAAGAGAAATATTCATGACAGTAAGGTTGCAGTCTATAAGATACAACACCTTCTTATGCATGATTATCAGGTGAGCAGACAAGAAAGAATAGCATTCGAACCTAATCTCCCAGATCAGGCCGATGTGTGGATGTGACCATTAATGAATGCTAAACTCGAGAAATATATGATGAAAATAAACGAGTTTCTTAGAATATTATGGAGCAGTTTCTTAGGTTTAATGGAAATAGATACCTATGTTGGATTAGTGGAAAAAAATCCTGCATGAAAAGTTGATAACGTCAAAGCTGCTCTAGATGGATATCCAGGACGCTGACGTTAGAAATGAAAGAAACACCAGGTCGAATACTCTTGAAAGCTGCTCTCCTTGCTAAACGCCAAGAATAATTTTTATTCATGGTCTGTGATAGAAAATGAAACATGATTTCATCGCTGTGACTCAGGAAAAAAAAAATAAGAAAGCAAAGCTTGGAAACACAGTGAATCGCCTAACCCCACACATTCAGAACTTAGAAATCTGTCAGAAAGATTCTGGGCAAAATTTTTGGCGTTGAAAAGGGATCACTTCCTTTTTTAATATTATGTCCCATATAATACTGCGACAATAGGTATTTATTATGCCATTCTGTGGCTCAATGCTGGCAAGCCACAAAAGTAAAATGCCGTGGCAAACGCAGCAGAAAAGTGTTGATGATTTGAATGGTGTAAATAAAGCACTTTTTCTGCTGGAAAACTGGAATCCGACATTTAACGAATTGTTGCGCTACGTGCATTAAAGTTAAGAACAATTATATAGAAAACTGAGAATGTAATTTTTATATATTTACCTTGTACTAGTGCGTTAGGCTTTTAAACTTACTAAACAGCCCCAACACTATTACTAAATGGAAGAAAGCATCCGCAAGAAATGCGAACTACACGATTTTTGACATTTATTATAACCGAAGGTAATTGCATATAGGTATGAAAGCTAATAAAGTATGCACTTCACTTTTTATATGCCTAGAAGGTCGTTTATGGACTAGATTTGTAATTTGTTTGAAGAATCTAATGTTAAGAACCATCTCTTGCAATTAAAAATACCGTTTCGCTTTAAGAAGGTTTGCATTACAGCAAGCCCATTGTGAATTAAAATTAAATTAAAATATTACAATATACTTTCGCAATGCAAGTTAAAAAACTTTCACTGATAAGAAATAAGAGTGACAGTTTAAGACCAAATCGTTACAAATAAAAAAGGGAATAAAATAACGTTTTGGTCTTAAAATAAGTCAAAGTATACATGCTACTATATCTTATATTTCAAACAACAGTAGTTCAGAAAGTTTCGATTCATCATTTGCATTCCATGTAAAAAAAAAAAAAAAAAGAAAAGCATGACCTCCTACTTCCCTTCCTACCATCTACCCCCTTTTCTGCCTCTCCTACCTTCTACCTACCTTTTCCTGTTTCACTTACCAAGACCTTTCAAGGTCAAAGCAGAAACTGAAACATAGCACATGAATTGCGTAAATCAAGGGTGAAGATCATCTTACTGAATACTTTAACAAACACAAATATTACTGGAAGTGGTGATATAATGGAAGGACATGTGCTCTGCTGAAACTGGCTTAATTCGAAAGGAAAATTATGAATGCTCTCATTCTGAAAGTAACAGTGACTAATGGTCAAAACTTCATGAATCTACTTTTCAATTGAACGATAATTTGATTTTAGTACTGGGTTCAATTCCTGAGCCAGTTTGCGATTTTTGCTTTTTTTGGGGGGGGGTTGCTTCCGTGGAAGTCTTTTAAAGAAAAAATTGGCATTTGAAGCCTGGTCGAACTACCAGAGTTCAACGACATTACCACTCTATGGCTTAATATACCGACTGCGAAATTAATAGCAGAATTAAGGGCGCAATAAATAAATAATTATTCATCCGGCTGACGTCCATGACCAGTTCTTTTGAGCCACAGTAAAGAAATAAAACAGACTTTGTAAGAGAGTTGGGAAAAAAACTGTGAAGCACATATGATTGGTTAATTAATAGTGCAAATCTTACAAGAGCTATCTGTCTATGGAGAATAAACATCTTTATACAAAACGTTATAAGAAAAACTGGTTCGTCAAGTTACGCAAACCTTTGCAACTAGCCTAATCACCAGGAAACCAATAGAGAAAAAGTAACAGTTTTCGGCAGTCTTGAGCACTAGTGGGCTTAGAATTTTATGTATTATGCATTTTACATTATAAGATGTTAACTGAAGAGATGCCAAATTGAAAAAAAAAACAGTTTCAATTTAGTTTCCAGAGTTGATAATGACATAAGAAGTGGTTAATAGTTCTAAAACTGTGACCTTGCCGTAATACGTCTTAAAACATACAAAGGATTTGATCTTCTAAAATGCTTTGTCAGACATGCGAGATAAGATTTGGCAATAACATTGACAAACCAGTACGTTTTTACAGCCTAATGAATGATTTTGAGTGATTCATATATTTATGACTTCATATGGGAGCTACATGGATATTTTAAATAGCCAGTAAGAAGAGTACTGCATTTAATACCTTTTACTTTCTAACCTCCACAAGTATCAGATTAGAAAAATAACATTTAAAACATCTTTATTAAAAATGGTTGCAAGAGTACACTTAGTCCGTAAATATTTCTGTAGCTATTAAGAAAACAGTTAAGAGATACGATGATGCACTACCCTTCTTTGCTTTAACCGTACAGCCCCCTTTGCTTTAACTGTACAGCCCCCCTTGCTGGGCTGTACGGTTAAAGCCAAGAAACAATAGTTCGCTCCCTATTCCGTCAGCTCTTGGCGACTGCACAAGCGGTTTTTCCGTGTATAAATAGTTTTCGTCTTTTCCCCTGTGTGTCAAGTGTATACGAGCCAGTTTCCCTTAGAAAGTCCTCCACGAAGGCACCATTCCCCTTAGCCAGATAGCCACAGTGTGCTTTGTCGTAATCTCAATAGACCAAACCATGTATAAATAATGAGCCACTTTTCGCCTTGACATATTTCTATTGAAAGCGTCCGTCCTCTTTGTCAGGTAGTTCAAGCGTACTTCACGTGTCAGACTCTCAATTCCACTGAACTCTATTTCCAAAGAGCCCACTTTATCATGATTTACACCAAGAAAAACAGGGCAAATGCCTCAGGCCTCCGAATCTTTCCACAATGTTTAAAATATATAAAATTTTAAATAATAGTTTTCCAGTTTTAGGTTTTAAAAAATATGCAATTATAATCAGGAATAACATTTAAATTCCGTAATGTTTTTTAGAGGAGGGTGTCGTTTTTCAGAAATTCAACCCTAAATCGTAGTCTTGAACTCTCATTGGCCATTAATATCGTTTAACGAGCTTTAATTTGTGAACTAACTCTAAACTTCACATCCAGTCTCTGCTACTGCGTGATCACCACATTTGAATCTCATGTCACATGAATGTGAGGGTCTTTTAATTACCCAAATGATTTATTATTATTAAATTGATAGTTCAAATGTATTACTTTGGTCTTAGCCCGTAATTTAATTAAAGTTACTGATAAAATCAGTATGAATTTTTTAAATTCTTTTTATCTCTGTCCTGGATCCTCCGAGAGGGGAAGTTTAAAATGTATGAGTTTATATTTTACATAACCCATAATAAAATGGAACACTGAAAACAAAAGATAGAAAGGTGAAATATAATTTTTGTTTCAATACTTTAAATGAAAAAAAGAAAATTATTAGAATAATTTATGAAATTCTTTATATAATTTACTTGAGTTATATGTACTACACTGAAGAGATATGGAGAAAGAACGACCTCCTGCACTTATGTAATTTGGGTTTTGTACAAGAAGAGTTTTTTTGTGATTTTTTTCCATGCGTAATGTAAATAAGAGCCAGTTTCCTTTAAAAAAATCATACACGAAGGCATTTCTTTCCGTACTGCAGACTCGAAAAATCCTTGCTTCAATTGCAGCCGAAATAACATTTAATGAAAATTCATTAAAGTAAAATTCTGATGATTGTATCTTAATGATCCGATTTCAGATAGGTTCACTGAGAAATTTCATTGATGTCTCATAATTCAAATCTGACAGTTTTTCGCTAACGCCATAACCACGCATTTTCCGGGCCATATTGATGAATTTTGGCTTATTTCTTTCCCTGTACCTGTGGGTCGATCGAGACGAAACGGAAGAATCCAAAACAGCAACAAGCTACATACTTTAATTTCACCATAAAATCCTTCAAAACCCCAGGGAAGGAAAAAGCTTACGTTACTTCCCCCCCCTTTTTTGTGAATAAGGTTTTATCAGTTTCCACAATTATGTTGTGCCCACCAGTTTAAATGTTAGGACGATGTAAAGAATCCTCTCCTTCGTAATTATTTGAATTAAGCCGGTGGTTTGTAATTCACTTTAAGCAGGTTTGGGTTTGCAAGAAGTTAACTTCTGATACCATAAGTAAATCATACAGCAGTAATGAAAGGAATGTGTGATAGACAAAAAAAACATTCCTGTGGCCTGATACCTTTCCTGGCATGACAGAAAGCTGCATAGCAGTTTCGGCTTCAAGTTACATTTTAATTTTATAGAGTGGTTATTCGAACCTATTCTTCCTTTATGAAGAACATCTCTTTCTTGAAGAAACAGGACAGCCACTTCTGTACCTTTTGGCAATCTCAAGTCGTGAAATCCATTGCAGTGAAAAAAAATAATTAGATGAAAAACGTAGTTGCGCCGGCGATGGTTATAAGCACTATTATAGTCAGGAAAGGAATAAAAGCAAACTGGCGAAACCTGGCGCCGAGATAATACGAAAAAAAGTGAAGTAATATTGCTTTAACTAAAAAGCACCGAAAGACTTTTATTGAGAATCTTCATGAAGAAAACTCTCATTGAGAATGTTCATGGTTGGCATTCATACCTCCCAAACGGGAACGGGAGAATGAACGCAAAATCTCGGGATTCAACTTTTCTAATTTGGATTTAAAACAAGTAATAATTTATTGACTATTAAAGTAAACTATATGAAAGCACTGTCCAATTATTAAAAAAACTCCTCTTCATAAAATTCCACAGCTCAATAAGCAGTTTTCAGTTCCGTGAGAACTTTATAGGAAGCACAGCTATTGTTCTATAAAGTAATTTGATGGTGATAAACATAACACAAATGATGTTTCACAAAAAGTTCTCAGCAGCGTAGCCTAAAATGAAAGTTAATAGTTTACCTTGTGAAATCACTTGAAATTATCATTACCGTGCATAGTTACAGTTGGATACAACTCACTTCCCCTTAGCTGAGTACTTTAAAAAATTTTGCCAGTTGTTTCTTCATTTATCTTGATGAGTGACCTATTTTTTTACTCACAGAAACCTGCCATACATAATTTTCTTCCTACTGTTTTATGCATAGCTTTCTATTGTTCTTTACTCACTGGCTGTAACTAACTATACATAATCTGGTAACGAACATACATTTTTATGCAGAAATAAATGAAATATATCTTTGATTTCTTACGAAAACGGTACGCCAGTTTTTGCTTAAGCGATATTTTGTAGGTTGCGCTTTTTTTGAAGCATTTTATTTAAAGTTTTTCTTTACTTTCTCAAGCTCGTGACATGTGTTGAAGAAACTGCATTAGCCTCACGTTCTTCCGTTTCGAAATTGCGAACTTCTTAATCGGTCAGAGCGACTAAAAGGTTGTTAATAAAGCTTATCGGGCTTAAAAGTGCACTTTCTACTTCCAACGCAACTATAAAACATAATAACAATTGTGGTTCTCATGGCATAGAAGTAAAAGAAAAAATAATATTATCATAAAAAAATATTATTTCGAAACTCAGTCATTTGGGAAGATAAGCAGCCTTCTTTTAGTTTTAGTTCATTGATCCTATGTTGAAATAATCGAAATTTGCCGGCGCGGTCTCCAATATCATCTTTAAAGTGAAGGAATAAATAACCATTCCAGTAAAACAACAAAGGCTGGGGATGTTTCATAAAACATAACTGCAGTTAATGCTCCATCTCGCATCTAATTTTAGAGCTAAATGTATTAGTCTTTTTCTTTGATTATGTAAGTTTTGGAATAAATATTTTGTTAAACATATATACCATGTAATTTATTTCGTCTTCTATAATATAAGCAAAGTGATTGTTAACATTATTTCGCAAATACCCATTAATCACTTAAAACATGAACGAATATTTACACGCGAGGGCTATCTGCTGCAAGTGGAGGACTTTCCAAGGGAAATCTACTCATATTCCCGTTACACATCAGAAAAACTAAAAAATGACTGTTAAGATTGTATTGCTTATAAATCAACATACTGCAAGGAATCTGAGACTGAATAAATTATTTCTGGTTGCTATGCCTCTCAGGCTAAAATAACATGTTTAAATTGTACTTTAATCTGCACATGAATTCAAATTTGTATTTAAATAATTTATTCCAGTTAAAAAATTGTAATATTGATCCTTTACAATATAAATAATTGAACATTTATGGTGTTTATAGTAAAAAACATGTACTGAATCATCTTATCTGATCATTATTGCCATACTCGCAAACTAGTCGTACAAGCAATTTTCTTTCAGATGTTTATATCGTTAAGCTTTATTTTACATCTCAAGAAGTCCGGTTTAAGCTTCGAATACAATCTCAGCTTGTTTTACATTTACCTCGCGTACTAGAGCTAAAATGCAAAAGACAGTTGAAACACTGATATCGAAATTATTTACAAGATGCTTATTCTGGAGCGAGATATAAAAGATTGCATTTAAAAAAATAAATAAGCAAGAAATGAACTCATGGAAGTTGCAATTCGGACAAAAATTCCGCTCACTAATCTCTCCATATGCCTCAGCTGCGGAAACCTTGATTTTTCTTACTGGTGAGCTGAATATTTGAAGCACTACGCGCAGATTTTTCTACTAGTTTTTCTAGTTTTTTCTCTCAACATCAAATAGAAAATTTGTCAACTTTCTCAATAATTAGTTTATGCATTGTTATATCATTAACAGCCAAAGCTACCCCATCACATGCAGATTATGATTTACGTATGTAAACTATCTTTGTCATCTATAAACATCCATGCTGTACTTTGAACCTTGTAGAAAAAGTTATAGAGGGCGCTGCGCCGCCAATCTACACAGTTAATTAAAAATGTTTCAGAGCAGAGAGAGAGAGAGAGTGTGGATCGTAGATGGGTGTGGTCTCAGAGATGTTAAATCAGCTATTGTGTAACTTCCACAAATCTGTAAATACTTGTACATATGTTTTGCTTCATAAAGTAGAATTAGAAGAAAGTAAGTGTCTTTATTCATCTCAGCATGACACTAAAAAATACCACCGATGCGACGAGTCAACAAATTAAGTTTTTATTTTCATATCATTTCTGGTGACATCGGCCAACAAGGTGAGTGGTACAATTTCTATTTGCATGCTATTTACCTCTGCAAATTAAAATGAGTCTCGAAGAAACTGTTGAGCGAAATAGAAGAATTAGAGGTTCGGTTCGAACTAGCGTCACAAAATTGATTAAGAAACTTGAAGACGAGTTACAAAATGAGAATCCAAATTTAGAACTGTTGCAGGAATCGCTTTCAGTGCTAATCGAGAGAGAAACTAATTTGTTAAAATATGATGACGTTATTAATGCTCAAAGTACTGTGCAAGAATTAGAAACAGAAGTAGAACATTCTTTAGAATACAGCGAATCCATCATTAGATGTAAATCGAAAGTTACGAGATACATTCAAAATGTTGGTAAAACCGAAACAACGTCACAAGTTTCTGAAATCAAAACTAATTACAATACTAAATTACCTCGTATTGCTTTAGAAACCTTCAATGGTGATTTATGTAAATTTACTGAATTTTGGGCTCAATATAAAGCTGCCATTCACGAAAACAATACGCTTCAAGATGTTGAGAAATTTAACTATTTAAGATCTTTACTCACCGGTTCAGCTGCAAAAGCTATAAGCGGATTACCATTAACAGGAGAAAACTATAAAAAAGCCGTCGAAATTTTAACTGACAGATTTGGAAAAAAAGAAATATTAGTTAGTGCGCATATGAACGTTCTCCTATCTTTGGAGCCTGTAAGTCGTTCAAGTGATGTATCCAGTTTAAGAAAATTGTATGATGAAATAACGGTTCAAACTAGAAGTTTAGAAACATTAGATATTAATTTTAATTCTTATGGCAATCTACTACTTCCTATTTTATATAAGTGTATACCCCAAGATTTAGTGTTACAATTTAGTAGAGAACAGAATTCCGGTGAAGAGTCAACAGTGTCAGATTTATTGTCGTTTCTAAAGAAAGAAGTAGAAGCACGCGAAAAGTCCTTAACTCTGGGTCTTAAAAATCAACAAACACTCTCGAAAGCCAGCGCGAGAAATATTGACAGTTATCATAAAAATTTTACTCCAATTAAAAAGAAAATGGTATCAGCGGCGACGCTTAATACATCAGTTGAAACTTACATGTGCGACTTTTGTCTTAAATCTCACCTCTCAAAAGACTGCGACTTAAGTATTTCAGAGAAACACAAAGCGTTATATGATCAATTTAAGTGCAAGCGCTGTCTGAAAAAAGGTCACAAAAAACCATTTTGTAAGGCGAAATGGGTTAAATGTAATATTTGCAAATCTCAGTCCCATTTAGAGAGCCTGTGTGACTCAAACGTGCAAGAAAGTAAAACCAATAAAAATGTAAACGGAGTAAAAGAAACAAACGTCAGTTCACTATTCCTCGAAACGTTGAATAAACAAATTCCTAATGATGTGATTTATTACCAGACTTTGAGGGCCCAGCTAGTCGGAAATAATTCCACATTTAATGTTAGGTTGTTATGCGATTCTGCTTCCGAAAGATCTTATGTGTGTCAATCCATTGCTAGAAAAGCGGAATTGCCAACTGTTGGCAAGGAAAGATTAAGAATTCATACATTTGCATCTTCGAATCCGCCAGTAAAAGAGTTTAAAAGAAAAAGACTTGCATTAAAAAATAAAAGTGGATTTACTCTCATTATCGAGGCACTTGAAATTAAAACCATATGTTCCAATACCATAGCGAGGCCATCTGGAGATATCATAAATAAACTACGCAAAGAAGGATTTGATTTATCTGACAGTTACGATAGTGGTGTAGCAGAGGTGCAGATTTTAATTGGGAATGATTATTTGAACTGCATTTTAACGGGGAAAACACATCGTTTGACAGAAAGTTTAGTACTATATGAAAGCATATTCGGTTGGTCGTTGAGTGGTAGAGTGGGGGGAGAGAATAAGAAGCTAAGTTCTTCAGAGAAAGAGTCTACGGGTTTGTTTATACAAGTTGACACGGTAGAGGAAGAAAAATTATCGGAACAGATTCGTCAGTTGTGGGAAGTGGAAAGTTTAGGAATTACTAACTACGCGTCGGAAAGGAGTGAATGCGATAAGCAAATAATTAAGCAGTTTGAAGATGATTTGCAATACGTAGACGGGAGATATGAGGCTCGTTTGTTGTGGAATAGGAGTCCAGAGAATTTGGAAAATAATTTTGGTTTAGCGAAAAGGCAGTTTGAAAGGGTGCAGCGAGAGTTAAAAAATAACAACTTTGTGAGGGAACAGTTTATGGAGATAATTAAATATCAAATACAAAATAACATTATTCAAGAGTGTGAGGATACGAGAAAGGGATATTTTATGCCATTTCGTGCAGTGGTCCGTAAAGATAAAAAAAGCACTCAAATTCGAATGGTATTTAATTGCAGCAGTTGTGAGAGAGGAAAGCTATCGTTAAACGACTGCTTAGAAAAAGGCCCAAACCTAAATCCGAATATTTTAGATATTATTCTTGCTTTCCGAAAATTTAAAATTGGATTCTGCGGTGACATAGAAAAGGCGTTTTTGATGATTGGGATAGCAAAGGAAGATAGGCAATATTTAAAATTTTTGTGGTATCCTGATAATGACAGTGAGGACTTTAAAATTATGCAAATGAACAGAGTATTATTTGGATGTAATTGTTCACCGTTTTTATTGAGTGCAACGATCAAATATCATTTAAAGAAGTACTCAGAAACAAACAAAAACTGTGTCGAGATGTTAAATAGCTCATTGTATGCAGATGATTTGTGTTATGGAGGAGAAAATGTAGAGTCAGCTTTTAGTCTTTCATCAGAAGCGGTATCTATTTTGAGAGGCGCGAGTTTTAATTTGAGAAAACTAAACACTAATTCTAAAGAGCTGTATGACTTGTGGCTTCAGAATGGGTTGTGTGAAGAAAGTAGGTTTGAGAGAGATAGTAAGTTGAAAGTGTTAGGCCTAGTGTGGAACTTGGAAGAGGATGTTTTGAGAGTTGACGTTACATCATTGTTGAGTAGTTTAGAATCGCTGAGAAATAGTAAAAGATCGGTGCTAAGTACAGCAGCTAAGGTGTTTGATCCAGTCGGATTTATTTCTCCATTTGTGGTGCGAATTAAGAGACTTATGCAGGAAATATGGGAGAGAGGTTTAGACTGGGATTCAGAGTTGCCAGAAGAGTTACAGTACAAATGGATAAAGTGGTGCACGGAAGTTAAGGAATTAAACGCGTTGAAAATAGAGAGGTACTACTTTTTAGATGTTCTAAGTAGAAGTCATTCGGTTGAAGTTCATATTTTTTGTGATGCGTCAGTGGTGGCATATGGAGCGGTGGCATATTTTAGATATGAGAATGAGAGAGGAGAGGTATGTACGTCGTTTATAATGTCAAAAAGCAGGATAGCGCCATTAAAAAAGTTGTCCCTCCCTCGGTTGGAATTGATGGGAGCCTTAGTTGCAGCTAGGTTAGGGAAATATTTATTGAGAGTGTTTCGGGATTTGGTAGGTAAGTTAGTTCTGTGGTCCGACTCAGAAATTTGCTTGTGGTGGATAAAGAGATCAGCGCGTGAGTGGAAGCAGTTCGTGTCGAATAGAGTTGCAGAAATACAGGACTGCACTTCGCCTGATAAGTGGAAATATTGTCCAGGATCGGAGAATCCTGCAGATAAGTTAACTCGTGGTGAAACAGCATATGCATTGGTGAAGGATACTAATTGGTGGCATGGTCCATCATGGTTGAAAGGTTCTGAAGATCAGTGGCCTGAGCAAAAGTTTAAAGTACAAACTGATATTCAGGACTTGGAACGTTTGAGCACTTATGTTCATGTTGCTGTTCCAGTAGGAGAAACTGTGTTAAACATTACTAAGTTCAGCAGTTTGGAAAAATTGTTGAGAGTTACAGCTTGGGTAAAGCGGTTTGTCGCCAAACTAAGAAAACGTATCTGTGAAGAAGGTCCTCTTACTGTATTGGAGGTCCAAGAAGCTGAGGAATATTGGATAAAACAAGTACAAAGAGAGAATTATTTTTCGGATATTCAACAACTAGAGAGAAATAATCTAATAACACCCGATTCTAATCTTTATAGTTTAGCACCATATCTGGACAGTAGAGGTATTTTGCGTGTCAGAGGTCGTCTGGAACAAGCAGAATTAATAGATGATGAAAAACATTCTATTATACTGCCAAAGTCGAAGTTTACAGAACTAGTGATATTTAGTGAACACATAAAAGTATTCCATTCAGGAGTTATGGCAACATTGTCCAAAATCAGGAATAAATTTTGGATACCTAAGGGAAGGCAAGTAGTAAAGAAAATTATTAACTCCTGCCTGGTGTGTAAAAAGTTTTCAGTGAAGCCCGCCAAACAGCTAACGGGTCAGTTACCAAGAGATCGTGTGGTTCAAAGTAATCCTTTCACGGTAGTAGGTATTGACTTAACTGGAGCTGTTATTGTAAGAGAAAAGGCGGAAATCCATAAAAAGGTGTACATAGCCTTATTTACTTGCGCCGTCACTCGTGCTGTACACATTGAAGTAGTTTCAGATATGTCAGCAAAAAGTTTCATTCTTTCATTGCGACGGTTTATAGCTAGAAGAGGGAGCTGCAAGGTGATTTATTCTGATAATGCCAAGAATTTCCGCAGCACATGTGAAATAATTAAGGGATTTAAAAGAGTCAGCGTAGATCCTACGGTGCGAGAGTTCCTAACATCCGAAGGAATTACATGGAAGTTCATCCCTGAACGTTCTCCATGGTGGGGAGGTTTCTGGGAGCGTTTGATGAGAAGCATCAAAGATCCTTTGAAGAAAATTTTAGGGAGAGCATTACTAACTCTCGAAGAACTCTCTACAATATTAACTGAACTCGAGTGTGTATTAAACAATAGGCCTTTAACATACGAGAGCAACGAGCTGGGTGAACCCCGCCCGCTCACACCTTCACAGTTTTTACTGCCAGGACGTCACACATTTAACTTTCCTGAGCATTTTTTGGAAATTTTCAACAAGGTGTCAGACAAGGAAACTTTAACTAGACGGAAGCTTTACCAATCTAAGCTCTTAAAATTAATATGGATGAAGTGGAAAGAGCAATATTTACTACAGCTTAGAAACGCTCATAACTTTGCTAATCCTTCAACTGAGCGTAACCTTAAGACAGGAGACGTTGTGTTGGTAGAAGGACCAAAACAATCTAAGCTACTCTGGGATATGGGAGTAGTTGAAGAAGTAATTGTGGGACGAGATGGACATATACGAGCGTGCATCGTTCGCACACCAAAAGGACAATTCAGAAGAGCTATTCAGCTTTTATATCCTTTTGAAATTTAATTTAGGATATTTAATATCATTTGAGCTTTTACATAGTTTATATTATTGATTATTATGTTCATTTAATTATAGTGTATCATTTGTATTTTGGATGTAAGTTACTATTTGTTATTCATTTATATATTCTTTGTATATGTCGTACTATTTAGCATTAAGCCATTTTAATTAATGTTAATATTGCTGTGTAAATTTTGTGTACTCTTATTAAAGAGTACAGGTGGGGAGTGCTGTAGAAAAAGTTACAGAGGGCGCTGCGCCGCCAATCTACACAGTTAATTAAAAATGTTTCAGAGCAGAGAGAGAGAGAGAGTGTGGATCGTAGATGGGTGTGGTCTCAAGAGATGTTAAATCAGCTATTGTGTAACTCCCACAAATCTGTAAATACTTGTACATATGTTTTGCTTCATAAAGTAGAATTAGAAGAAAGTAAGTGTCTTTATTCATCTCAGCATGACACTAAAAAATACCACCGATGCGACGAGTCAACAAATTAAGTTTTTATTTTCATATCAAACCTTTCTGAGAAGGTCGACATACGAGATGACACGAAAAACGCAAATAACAGACTTTCAACATGTAACCGTAGTAACATGCCATATTTGTTGTCAAATATCTCAATCACTATCGGAATCCAAAAGTCAAGAGATGGAATAATTCTTATGTAAATCAAAGAGGGCTAGAGCTGTGTCAGCAATAAAAAAGCTAAGAAAACTTGCCAAATTAATGAAATAAGGGAACGGTTTCCCATAGAATGATGTGGGCACAACATAACTTACATCTCTCTTACATTAAGCGAATCCTGTGCAAAGTCTTCAGATCACTATCAGAGCAAGCTCATCATGAAGGAATCTACTAATGTTACGAATTACAAAAGTGGTTCATAAAACGCTGATCACCGTAACAAACGCCACAACCAGTTGATATGGTATAAGAATAGCCATTTATAGCTATTCAATATAAGCTTGAAAATCAAATTAGTGGAAACAGGTCCGGCGCTAGACTTTTTGCCGCCAGGTGCAAAACTCTGCGACTCCAAAATTCTGCTGCCCGATTTCTTCCTAAACTGTAAATATTTTGCCGCCCCTAAACCATGCCGCCCGGTGCGGCTGCATCGGCTCTGGTGCCTACAGGTGGACATTAAGTCTATGGACAAAGAAGTTACGTTTTTCACACTGTCTGTCTATGTTCGTATTTGGGTGTGGTGAATGCTGAGGAACCAACCCTTTTTAGATCGTACTGACACGACAACGATGTTTGAAGGAGACGGTATTATGATATCGATTGGGCCCACTACTTGTTAACCACAGAACAATGAATGTATATGACATCACATAATCATGCACTTACAAAACTCGGGGAATAAACTGGAGAAAGTCCCTTTTTACTTGAAAAATACCTGGGTTGTAAATGGAATTATTTTGAGTATGCTTAAAGGAAAGTTTGACAAGCGTAGAACGGTAATCTAAATATTAATTAGCTTTTTGCAACGATTTGCGCTCCTTGATTAGCATGCAAGTAAAGATTGTTCGAAAACAGCTAAATCAGTGTTTGCATCAACAGGCGAGTGCAGGAGTATTTTTCTTTATAATTACAAAGTTTTATGGAAAGTAAATAAAATAGAATAATACTGTTTTTGAAGTTATAGTGGAAGGTATCTGAAATACAATAAAAGAGTATGACATTGTGAAAGGATATGTATTTTAGTGTATAACGACATGGATCCATAATTTTAATTTTCAAGGATTTTATTTAGTTGGGCATTAATCAAAAGTCTAGGTTTGAACAAAGACCCGAAACTCCATAATTCGATTCACCAGCCCGGAGGAGTATTTGATTAGTTCATCTGTTCAACTTAACTTTTTAATTTATTCGTATAACTATTTGAATTTTCTTATAAATAATTCACTTTCAAAAACAGAATTAATTTTTGCTTTGCACAGATAGTTAAAAGCAAAATTTGGTAGCACCGGCTGTCCGATTGACATTAAAAAGGCCTAAGATATTATATATCTCTTGTTGAATTGAGTTGCAGAGTAGGTTTGAGTAGCCTTTATACCCAAAAACGAGAGTTTATGAAGTAATAAATGAACAGATTTTGCAAGAAGATATCTCTGTTTCTAGACCTTGATGGTTATAGCAGGCATCGAATCAACTTTTATTACAGTTCATTCAGCAGCATTTTAATCAGGAGAGTAAAAAACGAATTTCTTCTGTTTCGTTATAGCATAAAAAAATCCTCGAACGTAAGTTTGGAGCCAGAGAGACCAAGTTAAAAAAAATCATAGTATTATATGTAATTGTCAGTAGCACATAATTCTTTCGCTTGCTTACCTCTAAATAAGAATAACTTAACTTCTTTTAAAAATAGCAGTTGTAATACATTCCAGTGTGTTGGAATCTGCAATTAAAAATGGCGCTTTGTCATGGCACGATAGGACGCCATTAGGAACATAATAACTTATATAATTATCGTTTATAGGAATGGCTGCCAATGTTTTCATTGTAGCTTAAGTCTAGCTTTTTTTTTTTCTTTTGTCAATGAAAATGGCAATGAGAAGTATGTTTGTTGTACCAATAACATCCAAATTTTTTGGTCTGAAGTTTCTTGAAGGAAAGTGAATTCAAGGCAATGTTGCAGTTCGTAAAAAACTGAAAAATTTTACATTAAAATTATTTTTACACAACTTTAAGTAAAATCTAAGGAAAATAACTTAAAATCAAGTAAAACGAAACCTCCCTAATCTACAATTAAACTGTTGCAGTGTGGTTTAAAGCATACAATAGTAAAGTGATATTTTAAAAAAGCTAATATTTTTCAATTTTTCGAAATAAAAATGTTAACATTAATTAAAATATTATTATCTGAATGTTTGTTACTGTATAATGATTCACAAAAATTTTCATTTATCTCTAGATAACATCAAGCATTTTTCTTCAAATTAGGTTGAATTTTTTTCAAGAACTGCTCTCTTAAAAGTGAATTTTTTAATAATAATTGTGAATCTTAGTTTGGGCTGTAAGAAAATTTAAATTTTATTTTTAACTCCTTATAAACTTAAGATTTTTATAGTATGCACGAAAAGCAAATCGAAGACAATTAGATTACAATTAAATGAAATAAATGTAACTATAATTAATTATCTCAAGAGAAACGCCTTTGAAAATGACTAACAGTTGTGAGAACGTGAATAAACATGGACATCGAAATTTCCTACCTAAGATGACCACCTCTACAGAAGACCCAAATCATCCGGAATCAAAAGTGGTCTACTTCTAAAGGATTCACTGTTATTTGTACAGAGCGGTTGTACAGATAAATCTATCTCGAACAAGTGAAGAATACATCAATTATAGGGCGAATTATACATTACTGGACATTAAAATTTCTGCACTGGAAGGCGGCATTTCACACAAGTGAAATTTGCATAACAGATAGAACGTACTGTGATGTGCAAACGCTTAGATTTTCAGCGCATTCATGCAAAGCAGGTGGCAGCCAGCGATACCTAAAATGTATATAAAACCAGACATTTCACAGCAGGTTTCTCATACTCAGTTTGCATTTGAACATTGTTTTAGGCTAAGGAAGTTGGTGTATTGTCTCGTGTAAGAAGGAGAAATGCACATCACGTGTTTGACTTTGATCGAGGAAGCATTATAACCTACCGCGATTACGGTTTATCATACCGCAATACTACTGCTCGCCTCGGTCAGATCGCATGACTGCCCGTAGAATACGGAATTGATGGGTTCAGGACAATTATCCGAAACGTCGTGGAAGGTCTCAGCGACCCCTCATGACTAAGAGCGAAGAAGGCAGACATCTTATCCCATGGCCACAACAGATCGTACATACACGAACCCTGAGTCAAAAAATGGAGTCGTTTGCAAGACAAGTTTCTACTCGAATAGTTCAATAATGTTTACAGCAGCATGGACTATCAGCACAGCGATCATGGCTTCAGCTGTCCTTTACGCTGGGTCACAGACATGAGCGCCTTCAATGGTGTGATTAACGACGAACTTGGACGAAGGAATGGCGTCACGTCCTCTTTACAGACGAATCCCGGGTTAGGTTAGGTTATTCAGTTATGGCAAAGCACACGAGGGCTATCTGCCTAAAGGGAGGGATGCCTTCGTGGAGGACTTTCTAAGGGAAATTGGCTCGTATACACGCTACACATGGGGAAAACCACGAAAACGCCCATGCAGCCAGCCCGTTCGCGGGATTCGAACCTCGGACCGAACTACCAGTGTTCAGCATCTTTACCGCTCGGTCGCTGGTGGGCCCCAGACGAATCCCGGTACTGTACACAGCACTATGATGGCGACATCTGTGTTTAGAAGCATCGTGGAGAACGCACATTGCTACCTTGCATTGAACATCGTCATAGTAGCCCATCTGCTGGAGTGATGGTATGAGGTGCAACTGGATACACGTCTTGATCACTTCTTTGTAATCCTGGCATTTTGACCTGCAAACGTTACATTTATGATGTGTTAAGGTCCGTTGTCTTCGAGACCTCCCTAACGCTTTGTTTCAGAATACACGACCGCATGTTGCCCGTACTGTCCTGACCTTCCTCAATACAGAAGGTGTTCGACTGTTGACTTGAGCAGCAAATTCTCCTGATCCGTCATCAACTAAAAACATGTGGGCAATGGCTGCCGAGCGATTCGCTCACCATCCACTACTGGCGATAAATTATGGCATAGAGTTGAAGCTGCATGGACTGCGGTCTCCATACATGCCGTATAATCTTTGACGCTATGCCCAGGTGGATGAATGCTGCTTTTGCTGCCAGAAGTGGCTGCTCTGTTACTGATTTCTCAGGATCTGTATACCCTAATTTCCTGTAAATTTAGTCACTTTTTCTTTCCACTATAACAATTGGACACACTATGTGTCCAATAAATAACATTCTGTTATTTGCATTTGTTACTAGTGTCCCAATTTTAATGTCCAGTAGTGTGTAACAGGAATGGACAAACTGCGGCTTTCGACACAACAGCGTCTTGCGACTTTGTGGCTTACTGTCAGCAAACAGTAGCTTAATTTTCGACATACAACTGCATTTTGAAATATAAATCATACAGTGACACGTTTCTTTATTAATTACTAATTTGTCTCTTAAATTATATTATGTACGAATTAAATTATTAGATTTCAAACTGTTCGCCCCAAATTTATCGTCAGAGTGACAAACAGAATTCCAAATAATTTTATTTCTGCCAATTATTACCCCATCCATGCGACTTTTTGAAGCACATAATGCTCATCGGGGCAGCACAATATATACAATATGAAGGCAATTTAAAAATGATGTCTTCTAAAATTTGTTTTTCTCTGACTAGTTTTATTTCAGGCAGTTCCTGCTTACATTCTTTTTTGTGTAAACCTCTTGCTTCACAACGACATTGTCTTGGGACATTGATCCATTGCCTTAGAGATTCGCTATTCCTCTTAGGATGCTATTTTTATTTCGTCTTTGAACAGCTTAGGTAACTTCTGAAAAAAACCTATTTCATAGAGGGAGAAATCGCTGTCCAACAACGGGGCTCTTTCAATTTGGAGAAGAATTTGTAAGCTGGGTATTTTATAGTTAATCCTTTTACAAGTGTCATTCGAAGTTAATTCCTATCCTTAAGCACGCCAGATCATTTTAGGCAAATTTTTGCACTTTTTTTTTGGTAATTACTCACACTAAAATGCTTCAGTTACACTTTTGGTTTTACTTTGGCAGTTACACTTTTTTCAAGTTTGCATTCCTTGAAAAAAATGGAAACTGATACAGCTATTGTACATATTTTTTCAACGTACTTCATCAAAGTCCCCTGACATTTCAGCTATGGACTATTGTGCCTTTGGTGCCTTGAAAAAACGCTTTCTAAGAATAAACCTACCACTGGAAAGTAATAGAAGAGGAATGCAAATCACTACCGCTGGAAATTTTACGAAAAGCCCCTTCCATCATAGAAATCATGACGCATACTTATAGTCCAGAAATAAAAAAAAGGCATCAAATCGAACATTTTAAAAAATATTCTTTACATTTTGAGCATTATTTAAAAGGCCCTGAAATCGTTCTCAAAATGTGTAAATACACTCTGTATATATCACAGCATGAGTTGTTAGATTTATTTGTAGCAGGCTACCTATGCCTACAATTATCCAGATAATTCGAGATATAGTGTCAAAAATTTTCAATGGTGCGCAGAGTACTGATTACTTAAAACATCTGGCAAATTTCGCTGGAAATTATATTGAGGCAGTGCAGCATTTAGGGTCATCATGAGTGAAAATAATGCTTCTGATACACTAAAAATTGCAATCGCCTTCTTTTTTTTAGTGAATTCTTCTATACTGGGCATCAATAGAACTAGTCATTCCAAAGTTTTGATATAAAACGTCTAACGATTTTTTAGGTTAGGATTCAAAAGATTCGAAAGATAAAAAAACTCTAAGATTCTAGCCTTAGAATTTAAGAATAAAAGATTCACGGTGCCAGTCCTAGAAAAAGTAATGTAGCTTTTAATCCAATTCGCAGCTAATGAATTAATTCAAATACCTAAAGTTAATTTTATAATCCAGTTCGTATTCAATGAACTAATTCGATTATTTAATGTTAGATTTGATCTCCGTATCTCATGTTAATTGTGTGGGAAAATAAAGTTATTAATTTTTATGTAAAAGCCTAAGAAGTTAATAGCTTATTTTAAAATAATTTTTATTTTTCGAATAACAGTTACTCTGCAATGCGCGCTGTCTCCTATTACTTATATAATTTTTTCCAAAACAATGTCTAGGAGCTAAAATTTGAGAAAAAAAACATTCAATTTGTTTTTAAAATGAGTGTAATTTTCTTCATGCAAATGAAAAACCTTTTACAATATATTTTTCTAAAAATCAGAGCATATTCTTCGACTTCAGTTCACTTCTAATAAAATCAAACAACAATTATAAACAAAGAAGAATAAAGGAAACCAAAAGAAAATTCTTGTTTTTTACCTGAAAGACGAACGCTCAAATGCATCGTATAGTAGTTTAAAGTTTTAATTCGTTGAAACATGTGTTTTTGAACATAAAGCAGGAGAAATAAAATTTCGTATTTTTATGCAACTATATTAATTACATAGAGAAATTCTTATTAATTTACTTCGAAGGTTTCATTATTTTTGAAAAGATATTTGATTTCGACTTGTCTTGAGCCACACGATATATAATTTAATAGCATGGGTAAGATATCTCAAGCATTTTTTTTCTCAATAAAATAAACTCTTTATTAACATAAAATATTCTTAGTAGGCCATCTAAAGAGTTATTTCTTTTAGAATAATATATGCAAGAAGACTGATTACACAAGTGACAATCTATTGGACGCATATTTTAAGTTTGAGATGTTTGATGAATTTCGCTGTATATAAAATGCAAGTCGAAATGCATTCCACGTAGAAAGAACATAATGATAATCGAAAGGCATCATCATCTCTCTTCTAGTCAGAGCCTCCTCCCCACCTGCAGGCGTAAAGAGTATGCTCTCATGCTGAGATCTAATTGCGAGCCTGTTGTTTGCAAAACCTGTATTTTAACGAATGATATATGACATCTCAGCTCCACTGACCTAGCATATTTTGGAAGGAACCTTAAGGGTAAAAGCTCTCATTTAATTAGAATTAATGAATCGAATTATGGTCTAAAATATTAATTAAAAGTTGTAACGAAGCTATGTAATTATACTCTTAATTATGTCTTTGGAATTCACATATACACAATTCATCTCGAAAAATGTTTTGAGATAATCATTAGTTTTCACAGCTCAATAAGTTAACATTTATGTATGCTATTTATGGAGAATTAAATATTTATTGTTTAAAACATCTTTCAATGGATAATTTTGAATATTCTGGTCCATATTGATTTTAAAGTTTTTCATCTTACCATATTTCATCTATGTTATAAATTTAAAATACGAGCAGCTTACTGATTTCTTAATTATAATTTTTTCTTAGCACAGCTTACAATTTAAGTTAAATATAATGTCACTTGAAGCTAACAAACATACGGATATCTTTTTTTTTCGCATGTTTCCATAATGTATGTAATTTTTATTACTGAATATTAACTTCCTGTCATATCACTAATTTCGACCTCCGTAAATGATAAAGTTCACCAATGACCGAACGGCTTAAGCAGTTGGAGGGATAAATAAATAAATAGTAAAACAACGAAAAATAAAATTAAAGTAATTAAACGTAAAAAAAATAAAATTACGATGAAAAATTTAAATAAACACTAAAAATTAAAATGAAATGTAAAGTTATAAATTAAAAATTAATAAAGTCAGTTAAATTAACGACAAATAGTTACATAATAAATTATAATTCACAAAGTCTATCTTATTTGTAGCTCCAGCTAAAATTAACCCTTTCGAGACGGCGCGCCTTTTGCTTCAAACGTTGTTGACGGATGGAAGTCGAAAGGAGTCCTTCCACAAGCCGGGAATTTTGCGTCTTCTAACTTTAGGGAAAAAAGGTTTATGTCTTAATGTCATAATTTTTGGTACTAGCATTTTAGATTATTACTTAGGCTATCATATATGTTAAAATTAGCGTTTAATAATCTTTCTCCTTTATTATACATAAAAATATATAAAAAAATTGCTTCCTTTGAGAAATAATTTTCGGAAGCGCTATTCCGAAGTTTTAATTGATAAAATACATTAATAACTTTTAAATTAATAAAAAAAAGTACAAGAAAGGCTATTTACAAGAAGAAGTAACAAAATCTTTCACGTGAACTGGAAGGCAGACACTCAATGAGCTCAATCTCTGACATAACGTCCACATGAGAATCACTTGAAATATCGTTCTCTAACTCTTCAGAAAAGGAATCATCACTCTCATTCATATGACTAACTGCCTCATTTACCAGTCGTCTTATAAATAACGCTTGCTCGCCATAATAAACCGAAGTCAAGGCTTTCCGAAATAAAAGCAATAATGCAAAGCGTAACAGATCGTCACATAGTAACCCTAAAAGACCCTACTTGGTAACAAAAAAGGGGATTCGAAGGGATATAGAAATGAGAATGTTTATATCACATGGCAAGTTAAAAAAACGAGCTCTGTCCGTTTACATTACGACCCCCCCCGCAATAGTCAGTAAATTAAATATAATAAAATTCTGCCATACTTAGTATGTTTATTTTTTACAAATTTATATAAAATGAAAAAAAAAAAAATAGCGTTCTAATTTGGAGATCCTCCAATTTATTTCCCCATATAACGTTTATAATTAGATGTTTGATGCACTTTATACCTCGACTGATTATTCTCGTATGTTAGCTATATAACGCGGCTGACGCATACAATAGACATTAAAATTAAGAGTGATATCCTCCGTTCCAGCGTTTGTCAGCGGAATCCGCCGAAATTTTATTCTAGTCAAATGATAATCTGTGGATTTTCATATTAAAAAAAATCTACGTTTATATATATAAACATAATTTAGAAAGAAATGAAAATTTAAAAATTTTATACAACCATAATTTAGAATATAATGAAAATTCTAAAATTTTAGGCAGTAAAATAATATTGAAACTCGGAATGGAAAAAGCTAAAATTGCAGTCCATTCGAGAAGAAAAACAGCCTGCACTACCGTTTAGGACTCTTTTCCGAGCTGTAACCTTGGCTACTAGGGGCAGACTCGCTCGCAGCCGAGTTGAGCGAGCGAAGTAGGAGTAAAAGAAATAAAACCAGTGCAAGTGCAAAAGTGGGAGATCAGTGACCCGCAGACGATCTTATTCTGAGCACTTTTTTCCCCCGGCTGCCAACAAGGCTCATAGCCAATGATTCGTCGCCAACATTATATAATAACTTCGCCAATTTCTTACCTGCTTATTTTTCCCCGTTCGCCACTTTCTTTGAGCATACTCGCGCAGGCATTTTCCCCTTCTGTCGTCCTTTCCCCTCTGAATTATTTTTTTCTTTGCCAATGTTTTTGAGGTGCTTAGCAGGGCGCCATACCAGTGGGAACATCTCTACATCATGCCATACAGACCACACGTGGAATCCGAATTCGATTAAAATGCACGACTCCAGTTTCTTTTATTCGATTAAAATTTATTTTCTTCATTCAAATGAAAGCTGTTGCGAATGCAGTTGAAGAATCACGAGGTGTGTGTCACGTGACATAAATTGTCAGCTGACATGAATACTTAAAATATTCTATAAAAAGACGAGAAGTAGTTACCTATCAAAGGGAACAGGATTAAAAAAAATCACATTCTTCATGCTACAAATAAATTTACGCTTCACAAACTAAAACATGACTTTAGCAAATATATAATTACAGTCTAGTCTGGTGTTACTTTTTAACTCATAACTTACTGCAGCGTAACACAGAAATAAAATTTATATTTTATTTAATGAATGCTTTTTTATTTCATTTAGTGCGCTTCTTTTAAGACGTAGATAGGATTTGTTATACACGATGAAGCAATATTAACCCTTCTTTATGATTTATAATGGCTTCTAGATCACAAAACAGTTTTCTTTTTTAAAAACCGTGCTTGTTGAACTCGGAGAAACAAAAGCAATATTTCATTCGATCTCATTTCATTTTTTAATAAACAATTCACTTTATTCTTTATTTGATTACTTGTTTATATATATATTGGATAACCAATAAGATATTTATTTAGAACGATAGAACCAGGAGAACGCATAATAAAACTTCAAATATACCGGCTAACAACCACAATCTATTCGAATATATGAAAAATCCATATGATTTGGACTTTTTTTCCTGCAGATTAAATGCATATTTAATATACAGTTAAAAAATTATATAGCTCTTCCATTAAAGGTATATATTCGCTGAAGATTCTCGGCCATTTCCACTTTTTTACATATACATCTAAATTAGCAACGCCTTATAAAATATGTGTACTTCATTGCATTATTTTTTTTTATTATTTAAATCACTTAATAAATTAATGAAACGCAAAATTCCGATTATCCAATGCAAGTGGGACTAAATGGTGTACGGATAACACATAACCACCTATTATTTAAAGAGACCTACTTTAACATAAGCATTATACTGCAAGCTTGTCGCGATAAATGACATCCATAATTACTACATATTGAAATCAGTACCTAAATATAACTTTTTATGTTTATAACAGTAAAATTATTTTATTGGAAAATGCAGACATGTCCGTTAGAAAATAAAGATAATTCATTACATAAAAGCTGAATAAAAAAAGGAAACTACTGGAGTCTGGGGTAACGGGATTGGTATTAACGTAGCCCTAATCATACGGTGAAGAAATGAATAATGTGAATAATGTGATGGTTAACAAAATAAAGTTTAACATGCACTCTGTGAAGCTCAACAAGTTACTTTGCAAAATGATTAGCTAATTTATTTGTTTCCCAGTGTTACTCCTCTATTAATTATAATAATATTCATTTCTAGTAAGAACGAAGTTTTTATGGTATATCGGGATAAAATTGGATGGGATTATTGAAACATCATTATAAATAAATTAACAACAAGCTTAACTTCTCTTACAATCTTATAATCAATTAACCAAGCTTTATTTACAAGCTTATAATTAATTTATCTGTTCGGATACCTTGAAATCTATTTTATTTTCTCAGCAGCAGTTTCACTACTTTTGTACTAACAATTGATAAAGCTAAACCTTTAGATTTCCCTCTTTAATAGCTACAAAAGATGCATTCAAAGTTCAGTTTAACAGCCGGAAAATTAAGTTTTTAATTTCATTAGGAAAAAAAAAAAGCAGCTAAATTCATTACAAAGGACTGCTTCGGCATTCTAGAGAAGTGAAGTTTTTTATACCAAAATAATCAAATTCAAAATAATTTTCGTCTCCGAAAATAAAAAATATTCTTTGAAATATATACAAGATTCTTTATTTTTTTAACCGAAATTAGTGTCAGAGAAAGACCAAATTTTCCATCTGTTAATAGCGCATCTCTCGTATCAATTTAATCCGAAAATCAAAACAACCACGCATTTACAACCTGTTAATTTACTACTCCTGCTAAATTTTCTAGTTGTTAATATACAAGTGCATCTCTCGTATCAATTTAATCCGAAAATCAAAACAACCACGCATTTACAACCTGTTAATTTACTACTCCTGCTAAATTTTCTAGTTGTTAATATACAAGTGCATCTCTCGTATCAATTTAATCCGAAAATCAAAATAACCACGCATTTACAACCTGTTAATTTACTACTCCTGCTAAATTTTCTAGTTGTTAATATACAAGTGCATCTCTCGTATCAATTTAATCCGAAAATCAAAACAACCACGCATTTACAACCTGTTAATTTACTACTCCTGCTAAATTTTCTAGTTGTTAATATACAAGTGCATCTCTCGTATCAATTTAATCGGAAAATCAAAATAACCACGCATTTTCAACCTGTTAAATTACTACACCTGCTAAATTTTACATTGGTAAGAAATATGACGCACGTTATTCGATTCATGCATACCGTAGTAAAAACGTGTGTAATATTTACAGCAAACAAAAAATAGCAGTTTAGCAAGTAATTAACTCTGGCGACGCATGACATAAATTCTGTATCTTTTAGTATCTTCTTTACGGAAAACGCTGGTTTTAATAGACAAAAAGATGAGACTCATGATTGTCAGCAGTCTCAGTTCAATAGCTGAGATTTATTAGAAGGCTGAAACATTATCATTCTCAAATGTTAGAAACAAAAAAATTTCCATGCAACCAGCCCATTCTACCGCTCGGCGTTGAAACAGCCCGGTAGTAGACAAGTGGGTAAGGCAGTTGAATTCTATAATTTGGTTTCGGATCTCAGTACTCTTCATAAAATAAATTTGCAAAAACTATTCTGCTATTAATTTTTGTCGTGATCGTAACGATTTTAAATGCAGAAAGGATCAATAAATATCATCAAATACCGTAAGTTTTATTTTACTCTAACAATTAACTGGTTCTAAAGCTTTGTACAAGACAAAATACGTGCTTTGTGAAGCTTGTTTATGCTTTCATTTCATCGGATATTTTTGTAAAATAAGCAGTAGCTTTATAGAAAAAGATGAATTCAAAGTTTGGATATTTTCGTTCATGCAAGAATTTGAGTAGATTCTGATGTAAATACCGCCCCCCCCCGAAGCGCGTTTCTTTTACAGATCTGCAGTACCGGATTATGTAGAACTCGTTTCGAGATTTACCATACATTAGGAAAACTACCAAATTTCTTCAAAAACGTTGTTATTGATGAGCAAAGATGCAATTTTGAGCGAGTAAAATTAAAATCTTTTAAAGCAGTAGTATAAATTATTTGCAACATACACGTAGTTTTCTATTATAAATGCATGAACTAAAGCTCTCCTGTCACACTTGCGTGCGTGAAGGAAGCCACACGCTTCATTCGTCAATTTTAGATAATTTTATATCGTTAGAAAAATTAAACGCCAAAAAAATTTCTGTTAATTATACTAATCAGTTCGGGAACAGCACAATAAAACAATAAAAATATCGATGATTTTTTTAATAAATTTTGTGGTAAATGTGCGACAGTTAAGGGGTTAAACAAACTTATTTTCGCAAGCATTCGCCAGAGGCCCATCAATGGCCGGATAGTTAAAGCGGCAGAACAGAGGTATTTCATCTCGGTTGGGTTTTCGGCAACCTAAAAGACTGGCAGTATGAAATGGTTTATTTGATAATGACAAAGTACCCGAGGGCCCAAGGCGAAGAATCCCTTTAACTGGCTCGTATTCACGTTACAGGAGGGTAAAACTTTGACAACTGCCCTGCAGCCAACCCGAATCGCCTGGAATCGAACCCAGAGTGAACTACCAGTGTTCAGCGACTTCACCTTTCAGCAGCTAGTGGGGCGCTGGTTGCATAGGAGTTTTTTAATCTAGCTTGTGAGCAACATGTTTACGAGCCTGACTGTAAAGCTAAGACAAACCTACCCTTAGATGAATAGAATATCGAATTAATTAATTAAGCAACCCATAAAAAGGTTATATTTGTGATGTAGCTGATTGTACATAATTTTGGAATATGCATGCCATTATCGCATGGCATTATAATATAAGCTAAATATTGTACCACAGTAAAATTATTAAGTTTTTCCCCCAGCAGCAAGTTTTTTTTTTTTAAATTTTATTTTGGAATACCATAAACGGTACATTCCGGCATAAAACTGTTTGGTGCCAGTTTGATGTTCTTCATATTTCTAGGCAGCAAATTATATTTTCAGACAAATAGAAAATCATTTCCGTCTGAAAATATACTTTATCAACTTGTTTTAATATCAATATTCATTACTTAATTATTAACTTGCTATTGCTTCACAGATTAAACGAATTTCTACTAGGCTTTTAAAACATATTTACTTTTCCAAGTAAGCTAATAAGCCGAAAAAATGTATGATTAAGCAGCAACAAATACTCTAGGAAAGAAAATAACACGAAAAAGAGAATTTACAGCCGGGAAGAAGTCAGACATGGGCGATGATATCACGTTTTCAACTATGTATCATCACATAAAAAAATAATCAATAAAACCGACTATTGAAAAATATACACTCACGTTTGTGAAAATTGCAACACCAAGAAGGAATCGTCATAATTGAATGCAATTTAATACACAGTTGAGTGGTAGTGGTACAAATAAATGATTAAATGTTCAAAGCAAACAAACAAGAACAAGAGATCAGAATCAGTATTTTGTGTGGCCACCACGCGCCGCAATAAGTGCTGCTACACGACGTGGCATGGAGTCAAACAAAGTTTGAATGTCTGACTGAGGAAGAGCATTCCATATCGTTTGTACGCGTACCCAAAGTTCGTCTGCAGACGCAACAGGACGAGGATCACGAGCAAGACGCCGACCAATGACATCCCACACATGTTCAATTGGCGACATATCCGGGGAACACGCAGGCCAAGGAAGAAGCTGTACCTGCTGCGCTGCAAAGAAGGATTTAACAATCCGAGCAGTATGAGGGCGGGCATTGTCCTGTTGAAATACAGCGCCTGGCAAGCTTTGAAGGAAGGGAACAGCTTCGGGCTGTAGAACTTCACGGATATACCGGTTGCTGTTCAGATTGCCCACAATTCGTAGCAATTGAGATCGTCTATGATATGCTATGGCGCCCCAGACCATAACTCCGGGTGTTCGTCCACTGTGGCGTTCGATAATGCACTCCGGAAGGTGGCGTTCACCGGCATAGCGTCTGACACGAATGCGGCCATCATGGTACCACAAATTAAAGCGGGATTCGTCAGAAAACACGACATGCTGCCAATCAGCACGCCAGTCTCTATGCTGATTGGCCCATTGTAGCCGCAGGCGGCGATGGTCGTGCGTTAGGGGGATCCTGTATAAAGGAGTCCGTGCGCGCAGTCCACACTGCAGCAGACGTCTACGAATTGATGAAGCACACAATGAAACACCTGTAGCTATTGACCACAGTGCTGCCAATTGTCTAGAGGAAGCTGTACGGTCCGTCCGCGCCATGCGGACCAGGTGTCTATCATCGCGAGCTGACGTCACATTTCGGGGTCCACTCCCGGATTTCCGAGTTGTCCGACACTCGTCCGTCCACTGCTTCCAAACGCGCATCACTGTGCTGCTGTTACGCTGCACACGAGAGGCTACTGCACGATACGACAATCCAGCTTCACGAAGGCCGATGATTCTCCCTCGTTCAAACTCTGTAAGTTGTTCAAATCTCGCTCTCTTTCGTCGACGAGGCATAAGTACAGATTGAGTTAACGTTTACCACTAGCAGATAACCACCGATAACCATACACGCCTCGCTACAGCCGTCTATTTATTCGGATCCATCAGCCGTTCAGAGGGCGCTGCTCAGCATACGCATGCGCTACGGATTTGCAATTCTAATCATTTGCATATCATGCGCTACTTTGCATTTCCTGAAAATTTCAGCTCACTCGCGTAAGTCCTTCATGGTGTTGCAATTTTCACAAACGTGAGTGTATATGCGGGAAGATTGAATTGAGATAGTCATGAAGGGTTGGATGTCAACGTCAACCGCGAAATACCCAAGATTCTTATCACAATTTTATCTCTGATGTATTGATCGGAATAAAATAGACAATAAAACTGAATAAGTGAATGAAAATTAAATTGAACTAAAATCAAAATGTTGCACCGGTACCTCGAAACAGAACAAAGTAACCGAATAACTGTTGACACCGTAATTCTACGAAATATACGAAGTGGATTCCGTGAAACGCTTTTAGGGATTCCGCTATTTTCATAGAAAAATTCAAATGTATTTTTGGCGACATTTTATAATATTCATATTAAATATCTGCTATTTAAAAATTTTAATTATCTCATATACAACTGAAAAAAAAAATCCCAGATCCAAGGATTATTTTTAAACATCTGTGTTCTGCTGCACAAATGAGTGATTTGGAAAGATGGTTTCTTAGGAAACAAGGCGCTTGAGTTGAATAATTACATTCATGAAGACTGGTTCATTTTCCAGACTAACTGCTAGCTAGAGTGTATCATGTCCTCAAATAACTAACTCATTATGCATTTGACTAGAAATGAATTGCTGAAGGCAATACTTCAAAACCGGAAATATGGTGATACAAGTATTGTTCCACGATCCTACTCATCCGGAAAAACACACTACGAAGTGCTTGTTCTACATTTTTCTCGAAAATTTGACATACAGTGAAATTGCCTATGAAAATTTAAATACCTTGTACATTTTAAATAACAACAAAGAGTTTCACAGTATAACACAAAAAGCTTTCAGGACAGTTCATAGCCACAATCGAATTTAGTTGCTTCATACAGTACATTGCCACCAGTCCTTTGTTGCATGTTGTTAAAGCTTTTCCTGACTAAGGGAACGAAAGAATAGCATCATGATACATTCAGAAAAGAAAGAAAACCGTACAAATAATATACGCTGGTACAGTACCGCTTTAGACGTTTTTGCCGCCCGATGCGACAGCACTACTTGCGCTAGCTTTGGCACCGACCTTGCCTTATTTGTTGTGACTTATCTCATTTGTCTGATAGTAACATCAGACGTTCATGCATTCAACATAACATATATACACACGTTAATGAATTTTAGCGTAGTAAGGAGCTCAGGACTCAGTCTGTTGCTAACGGGGACCTTGGGCACTGTGTAGACAACACCTTTGTCCTGCTCCGTTCCAGTTTTAAAAGAGTATCCAGGATTCGAGAGTCTCCGATCCTTCTTTCCTTTCCATCAAACTTTCGAAAAGACTTTTGGGTCGCCGTTTATTTTAAGTGCCTCTACGCTGCAAAGACACTATGAACGTAAGAACATCCAAGCCCTCTCCGAGATTTGAATCCGAGCCCGAAAATAGAGCAGCCAGCAACGCTAAACG